>MDKH01153526.1:0-21990 GCA_005239495.1 Nicotiana undulata | reverse complement strand
TGCACATAACTTTGGGCCATTTCAGTGCGCCCCATACAATTCAATCACCTCAATAGATCATAGGCAATTCATTTAACCATTACCAATCTACACTACCATTGATCACTTACTTAGCACATTTGTTTCACAAAACTTTTATTTGCTTTAAAGGTTGCACACCACCCATTTAATAACATTGTATACACTAGCACGCATTGGAAAGTTACAACAATAAGGCAATTAGGAAAAAATGGGGTGCCTTTTCATGAATCTGAGTACAACATCAAATTGCCTTGGGACCATAATTCGCACGATGGCTACTACACTTGCTCAAACATATTGGGATATTTTTCTTTCATTTCTTTCTCTGTTTCCCACGTGGCTTCCTCGACTTGTTGACTTCGCCACAACACTTTAACATAAGCAATCTCTTTGTTTCTCAATTTACGGACTTGCCTATCAAGAATAGCAACCGGAGCCTCTTCGTATGATAGCTCTTCATTAACCTCAATAGTCCAAACTGGCACGATGGCGGATGGATCTCCAAACACTTTCTTCAACATAGACACATGGAACACTGGGTGCACTAATGACATTTCATGGGGCAATTCCAGCCTATAAACCACCCGTCATATCCTTTGAGCGATCCGATATGGCCCGACGTACCTAGGGTTCAACTTCCCTTTCTTCCCAAACCGCATCACTCTCTTCGTGGGAGACACCTTCAAGAACACCCAATCATCTACCTGGAATTCCAATTCTCTTCAACGAACGTCCGCATAGGATTTCTAATGACTCTGAGCGATTTTCATCCTCTCCTGAATGACTCTAACTTTTTCCATAGCATGGTGCACAAGATCTAGCCCTAACAATTCTGCCTCACCGGTTTCGAACCATCCAATCGGAGATCTACACCTTCTTCCGTACAATGCCTCAAATGGGCTCATCTGAATACTAGCATGAAAGTTGTTATTGTACGCAAATTCGATAAGTGGAAAATGGTCATCCCAACTACCTTTGAAATCTAAAGCACAAGCCCGCAACATATCTTCAAGCATCTGAATAGTCCGCTCCGTCTGACCATCAGTCTGAGGATGGAAAGCTGTGCTGAGATTCACCTGAGTACCCAAACCTTGCTGAACTTTCCTCCAAAAATTAGCTGTGAACTGGGCCCCTCGATCTGAGATAATAGAAACTGGAGTGCCATGAAGTCTGACTATCTCCTTGATATACAACTGAGCATAACGTTCTGCAGTATCGGTGGACTTGACTAGAAAAAAGTGGGCTGATTTGGTGAGTCGATCCACTATCACCCAAATTGAGTCGAACCTGCGCTGAGTGCAAGGTAACCCCACCACGAAATCCATATTGATCATCTCCCATTTCCACGTCGGTATTTCCATAAGTTGAGTTAATCCACCGGGCCGCTGATGTTCGGCCTTCACTTGCTGGCAATTCGGACTTCTAGACACAAAGTTCGCCTCACCCCTCTTCATACCGCTCCACCAATAAATCTCCCGGAGATCGTGATACATCTTCGAGGCCTTAAGGTAGGAGATAAACCTACCTTTCGGCACCACACCATTCCCCTTCCACTCAATAACCGGCTCATTAGGAAACTCGAGTCTCATGACTTTCGTTCGGCAGTCGAGTTTAGCAAAGCACGAATAAAGACAGTCCATTCCCATAATAATATCAAAATCTACCATCCCAAGCTCAATGAGATCGGTCGTGGTAACGCGACCACCTATCGTGACAACACAATTCTTATAGACTCGCGCTGCTGTAATAGAATCACCAACCGGAGTCGATACAGAAAACGGATCATGAAGTTGTTCGGGTTTTATCCCAAAACTTGAAGCAATAAATGGGGTAACATAAGACAAGGAGGACCCCGGATCAATAAGAGCATAGAAATCAAGTGCTTGAACATTCAGAATACCTGTGACAACATCTGGAGAAGCCTTCGCGTTCTGGCGACCACTCAAAACATAAAATCGGTTGGGTCCACCTCTACCACGAGCTCCACCCCTAACTGCACCATGCCCCGCTGGGGCTGGAGGACGCCCTGAAGATGTGGCGACTGAAGAACCGGATGGCTGAGCAAAACCCCTACCCCTACCCTGGCTGGGCGCATGGAAATCCCGCTGAACCTGACCTCTCACTCCACACCCGTAGCATACTGGGATATCAAGATAACAAGGCTCGGTATGGAACCTCCCGCACTTAGGGCACGGAGCCCTCCCCTGCTGCTGGGACCTCTCTCCTGGGCGACCTAACTGATGGGGTCTCCTGTTGTCTGACCCTGGTCCCCGGTGACTGCTCTGCTGGAAACGGTGCACTGATGGCGGTGCACTGGCTGAGGACTGTGCATAGGACTGGGATGGCCCTGATGACCCTCTCCCAAGAATTGGTCTCCCTCCTCCAACTGAACTCCCCGAGTGGCCCGCTGGCCGGGCCCTGCTGCTACTCTCTCTTTCCGACCTTATCTTTAATTTCCTAGCCTCTGTAGCCTGGGCGAATCCCACAATCTTCCCATAACTCATGTTTGAGTGCAAGGCAGCTAAAGCATCTTCATTCACAACCAAGGGACTAAGGCCCTGAACAAAACGTCGAACCCTGGCATCCATACTCGACACCAAGTGAGGAGCATATTTAAACAAACGCACGAACTCCATATGGTACTCCCACACACTCATATTGCCCTGCTTGAGGATCTCAAACTCCGTAGCACAGGCTGCCACAGTCTCGACAGGAAAAAAGTGATCCATGAACGCATCCACGAACTCGTCCCATCTAGCCGGAGGACTTCCCTCCCCACGGGAACCCTCCCACATCTCGAACCAGGAATATGCTGCTCCCCTCAGCATGTACGAAGCTAACTCAACCCCCTTTGTCCCTGTAGCCTTCATCACCCAAAGGGTCTTGTACATCTCATCAAGAAAATCCTGTGGATCGGCCTCTGGATCCGTACCTGAGAACTCAGAAACTGGTTGACTCTGGAGCCGGCGGAATCTCCCTATCCGCTGGAGGACGCAGGGGTAGCATGAGATCTTTGGGCCTGAGCGGCCACCAACTAAGCCAACATACGAATAGCTCTTCTGAGGTCCCCATCGGACTTACCGGGACCGGAAGCTAGAACTGTAGAGGGATCAGGAACGTCAGCGGGAGGGATTGCAGCACCCTCCGCCGCCGCAGGAACAGAAATGCTTTGATCCGGAATAGAAGGGTCAGGCAGATTCAAGGTCGGGGAGTCACTCTCACCCGCACTATCTGGTACATGATGCACAGCCAGACTTGGGGTGGCATTGTCCTCAAGGCCGAGTCGAGCTCTCTTCTTTGGTGCCATTACTGAAAATTTTGGAACAAAGCACGAATTAGGCAAGGATATTTCACTTTCCGGTTCACCGCACGATATAGAATAACAAATAAAGGGTAATTTCCTAGATGTCCATGTAGCCCCCTAACTATAGATGTGGTCGACAACACACAGATAAGAAGGGCTCTACTAGACACGGCTCCGAGACATCCTAGGACTCTTTTAAAAACCTTAGGCTCTGCTACCAAGTTGTCACGCCCCAAAACCGAGGGACACGACCGGAGCTCGACCGGGTAGCCCCAGTCAAGCGGACCTGGGTTTCCTTTTCCCATCCCACGTATTACCCCGTGATCCCAATGTACATTATTTAATTTTAATTTAACCACATTCTTACAACCTGGAATTAAATCATAGATTTTTGTCATTACCCACAGGTGGTACAATACTTACAAAATATACATAACACACAGTTTTACTTTACATGGTCTACAAGTTATACTTCCCAAAATACATTTGTACATAACCCACATTTCCTGTCTACGGAGCCTCTAAGAGTACGAAGGAGTTATATAATACTTGCCGGTAACAAGCCTCCGGCTATACCTTACACAAATACCAAAATGAAAATCCAGAAGAAAAGGTGGCATGAACCACACAGGGCCCCGAGAGGGGAAAGGGGCTCACCCAAGCAGCTGATGGGACGTAGAGGAGGCACTACTGTCGGTGGGCTGGAGTACCTGCTATAGAATCACCTACAATCATCACAAGAATGTAGAGCCCCCGGCAAAAAGGGACGTCAGTACATTTGAATTGTACTGGTATGTATGAACAAACTTTATCCCAAGTACAATCAACCAATATTACAGATAAGAAACAAGGCAACAATAGGACCTACAATCAAAACACACGGAAAGTGACAATCAAAATCAACAACTTTACAATCTCTCCTTTTTTCCCCTTTCCAACACCACCATATTCACGAGTTTCATAATTTTCATATCAATAGTGATAACGTTCACTTTTCCACCCTTATTACCTCGTCCACCCTTATTACCTTGGCCACCCTTATCACCACAACCCACATCTTATTACTTCGTGTTGTGGCGCGCAACCCGACCCCGCCTGATAATTCATAGTTCATAGCAACAATGCCAACAATTTCATCACCAGGCCTTCCTTTCAAGGATCACAATTTCATCAACGACACCAAAGAATTCCATTCAAGGCCTTCCTTTCAAGGATCACGATTTCAACATTTATCATTTCATTCACTTGGGCTCAGAGCACCCCAAACTTTCATCATGCAACAATTTATGCACAAGGTGTTTCCATAACCGTTCAACTTATTTAGAATGCTTCATATCAATAACTTTAAACAATTACCATCTTTACACATAATAAAGTGCGGATGCCAAGTCACAATTCAAAATCTCATCTAACACAGTGGGGTAGAAATCAACTAGACAATCAATTCACATTAGGGGTGTGCGTTTGATTTATCGATTCGATTTTGACCCTTATCGATAATTATTTATCGATTATCGATTTGTACATATGCTTATCGTTATCGTTTCAATAAGGTTTCGATTTTTTTGATTTCGATTTATCGATTTTTGAGGCTTATCGATTTGGTTATCGATTACACCAATAAAAATATTTGCCGGATTCCATGGAAAGTATATCGCTATAAGACGCCTAACTAATATGGACAAAAAGAAGCTAAAATAAGGGTACCTGAAATAAGAGTTGAAGAAGCATATATGATGACTACAGAAGAATACGCAAATAAAGAAAAATACCAGGCAGTCAATTCCGAAGTCTAAGAAAGGTGAAACTTATCACCTTCAATCAAGTGACCAACTCAATACTAATCCTTTGCTTGATCGGGATTTTATATTACATACTTTTTTTAGATGGTGGTGTCTATGTTAGCTTACGTGTAGCTTAACTACTCTACCCGGTAGATGCTACCTCATACCAACACAAGTACTAAGTAACTCTGCCCACTAAAACTTTGGCAAATGAGGTGAAACATCCAGTGGTTTTTGTCTCTACTGTCTCCAAGGTTTACACACACTTTATTGACTACTAGGTTATACCCTTGGGTGTGAATACAAATTGCCAATATCTCTTGCTCGAAATCCTAAAATGAGCAAATGTTTCTTGCCAAGGATAAAGGATCTAAGCTACTCACATAATCGCCTCACCGAAAAACACATCGACTCAATACTAGTCTTTGCTATATTAGGAGTTCGAACTATAAACTACTAATATCATTTGCTCAAAATCCTCAAATAAGCAAATGTTTGTACTCACAACTCGAATCTACTGCCTTAATTTTCCATGTGGAAAACACTGAGACAGGTCAACTTGGACGACAGTACATTTGCAATATAAGAAGGGACAATCACTAATCCTTCATATCTTAACCTGTTAGTTCTTTTTTTTTCTTTTTCTTTCTTTGAAAACACCCAGCAACAAGAATAAAAAATTTGATTGAATATATTTCTCTCAAAGTTTTATTAACCATGGGGCTTTAAAGAGCCTTAAAGAAAGTAGTAGACTCCTCTTACTACTGATTATATTAGTAAACCTAATATTAAACTCCTTCTACATCTAAACAACTAGTTATTATAGCAAATTTGAGGTAACAAAGGATACAACATTCAGCATAAACATGATATAAAAGGGAGGAAATAGCAAAAGAAAAAGAAAAAAAATCGTTACCTTGGCATTGTTTCGAACATATTGAATACAATGGATTGGATATACAGTTGAGGAGCAAAACCAACATTTCTCCAACCTCATTGTACCCTCTTTTTATAACTTACCTGAAAAATCTTTACCACAAAGTCAGTCACAAAATCTGACAGACAACAGTTAAATTGTTGTATATTCTAAAGTTAAGATTTTCCCAACAATAAGAATTGACCCAAGTGATTTTACAATTCAATTATTCAGAAATCGAAAATATGGAAAAGGAAAATCATGTCAAAACAAGATCAAATAGACAGCAAAGACATTTCGAATTGACAAAAACAAATGACTGAAAATTTATATGGAAAAAACAGCTCTAATATTTTGTAAATACAAAGCACATTTGAGAAAATAAGGAGAAAAATAAAGGCAAAAAGAGCATGAGAAAGAACCTGAAAAGCATTGAAGGAAGAAGGGAGTACTTGGACACGAGGGCGGCTTTAGGGTAAGGCAAGCGAAGCCGTTACCTTACGCCCCCAGTATTTAAGGCCCCATATATATATTAAAGAAAGATTTCATTTTTTATTTTTTTTACAAAATTTGTTTTTTTAGTATATCTTATCGGTTTATCGATAAACCGATAATCGAAGAGGACAAAATCAAAATCAAAATCGATAACTCGATAAGGAAAATTTTGAAATCGAAATCGAAATCGATAAATCGATAAACCGATATCAATAAACCGATAACAAATAATCGATTCGATTTATCGATAAACCAATTCGAATGCACACCCCTAATTCACATATTTCCATTTAAGTGCACATACCGTATGCTTACCACAGCAAGAGGGATTTTACAAGGATTAAAGTTAGCCATACATACCTTGTGTCGAATTTCTCCCTTTTTAATTTCTATCACAAATCACCGGACCATCAAGCAACGTCAATCTAATTCATAAGGCAACACATTCATCTTAGAATTGGGAATCATGAACACAATTCGAACTCGCTTAGGCATTTTATCGAATGCTATATGACCCCCTTAAATTTCTAACCCCTTCTTTGTGCATATTTATCCTAACCCACTCCCTTTTACTAGATTATGACAATAAATGAACATGCATTCAAGGTTCCTCACTTTTATCTTCAAGAACTCCTTTAGGGGAGTTCATCTTATTAACCAAAAATCTGGAAACTTAAGGGAGATGGGGTGGAGACTTACCTCTTTAAGTGAAGAAGACAATAACTCAAAAATTCCCGAGCTTGAGTGATTGAGGAAAACCAAAAGGATGATGAAACCCCTTTATCTCAAGAACTCTCTTCTTTTCTCTCTCTATTCTTAGTCAGAAAATGGTTAAAAATGAAGGGGAGGGGTGTTTTAATGAACTGGGGGCCGGGTTTTAAAATTAGAAAAATTAGGATCCCGACACAGGAATGCGGTCAGGAATGCGATCGCATTCCTGACATGCGGTCCGCAAAGATGACCGCATAATGGCCCTCCAGGTGAGCTAAAAATAAAAACACACCGTGCAGGTATGCGACCACTATGCGGTCCGCATACACGTTATGCGATCGCATAACCTCCCTCGCAAAAATCAAAGGCAAGAATGCGACAACTATGCGGTCCGCAAAACCGAAATGCGATCGCATAATGGACCGCATAGTTGCCTTCAAATTGGGCAGTGGCCTGCCCAGGTATGTGACCATTATTCGGTCTGCATACCCGTTATGCGATCGCATAGTGCGTCGCATAACGCCCAACAGCTGGAAAATTTTATTCTTTCAAATATCGGGGTACTTTTACACAATCAAGGTCCGTTTTAAGAATTTCTACAGATATAACAACCCGGGGACTTATTCGGGCATTATTTTAAACAAGGAATTTTACGGGTGTTTACAGAGGATGCCCAGGGTTTTCTGGATAAGTGTCAGAGGATGCTTCGTACTGCAGAGATTTTGGATACCAATGGGGTCTCGTTTGCTACTTTTCAGTTTTTTGGGGCTGCCTTTACTTGGTGGGAGTCTTATGAGAGGCGTAGTATTGTTGGTGCAGAACCCCTTACTTGGCAGCATTTCTCTACTATCTTCTTGGAGATGTATGTTCCCCAATCTCACAGGGAGGAGTAGCGTAGGCAGTTTGAGCAGCTGCGTCAGGGGTTGTTATCAGTGACACAGTATGAGATGCAGTTTTCAGAGTTAGCTCGTCATGATACCGAGTTAGTCCATACTGATAGGGAGAGGATCAGAGGTTCGTGGAGGGCCTAACTTATCAGCTTCGTATTTTGATGACTAGGGAGAGGGTATCAGTTGCTACTTTCGAGCATGTTGTTGATATTGCTCGGGACATTGAGTCAGTTCGCCGTCAGGAGCGAGAGGATAGGGAGGCCAAGAGGCCTTGTGGATCTGGTAGTTTCAGTGCTGCTCCTCCTAGAGGGCAATTTCAGCATGGTAGATGCCGCTCATTTAGGCCTCCTCAGCCAGTTCGCCCAACTTATAGTGGTGCATCATCGGGGCAGGGTCCCCTCCGTTCTCATCCAGGTCGTTCTTTATTTAGTGCTCTCCCAGCCCAGAGTTCATCTCGAGCACCATCTATTCAGGGTTCCTCCGTGCATGGTTCTTCTGGTGGTTATTCTGGTTCCAGGGGTTCCCTTCAGTCCCCGTCTCCTGCACCAGGGAGATGTTATGAGTGCGGAGAGTTCGGGCACATGAGGAGGCAGTGTCCTCATCTTCTTGTAAGTCCATCTCATTCGAGGAGCCATCCTTTGACTTCAGCTCCAGTTACTCCACCACCCGCCCAGGCAGCTAGGGGTGGGAGTCAGTCAGCTAGAGGCTGCCCTAGAGGGGGAGGTCGAGCAGGTGGAGGTCAGGCTCGTATTTGTGCACTTCCAGCCAGGCCAGATGTTATGGCCTCCGATACAGTGATCACATGTATTATCTCAGTCTGTCACCGAGATGCTTTGGCCTTATTTGACCCTAATTCCACATATTCTTATGTTTTGTCATATTTTTCCCATTTTCTAGATATGCCCCGTGAGTATTTAGTTACATCTGTTCACGTGTCGACTCTGGTGGGCGATACTATTATTGTGGATCATGTGTATCGGTCATGTGTGGTATCTTTCGGGGGTCGTGAGACCCGAATGGACCTATTGTTACTTAGCATGGTTGATTTTGACGTGATATTGGGCATGGATTGGCTATCGCCGTGTCACATTGTTCTTGATTGTCACGCTATGACCGGGACCTTGTCTATGCCAGGAGTTTCGAGGGTTGAGTGGAGAGGTTCTTCTGAGTATGTGCCTAGCAGGGTTGATTTCTTACCTGAAGGCTCAGTGTATGGTTGAGAAGGGATGTTTATCGTATTTGGCTTTTGTGAGGGATGTCAATGGTGAGACTCCCGTTGTTGATTATGTTCCTGTGGTTCGTGATTTTCCGGACGTGTTCCCTGCAGACCTGCCAGGCACCTGACAGGGATATTGATTTTGGTATTGACCTGGTGCCATGCACTCAGCCTATTTTTATCCCACCTTATCGTATGGCGCCAACGAAGTTGAAGGAATTAAAGGAGCAGCTTCAGGAACTCCTAGATAAAGGGTTCATTCGGCCTAGTGTGTCACCTTGTGGTGCACCTGTGTTGTTTGTGAAAAAAAGGGATGGTTCTATGCGTATGTGTATCGATTATCGACAGTTGAACAAGGTTACGATGAAGGACAGGTTACCCCTTGCCCCGCATAGATGACTTGTTTGATCACTTGCAGGGTGCCAGGGTATTTTCCAAGATTGACTTGCGTCCTGGCTATCATCAGTTGAAGATTCGAGATCCCGACATCCCAAAGACTCCCTTGAAGACTAGATATGGTCACTATGAGTTTCTTGTTATGTCATTTGGGTTGACCAATGCCCCAACAGCCTTTATGAACTTGATGCACAGTGTGTTCCAACCGTATCTTGATTCCTTCATCATCGTGTTTATTGACGACATCTTGGTGTATTCCCGATCTCGGGAAGATCATGAGCATCATTTGAGAGTTGTGCTTCAGACTTTGAGGGAGAAGAAGTTGTATGCAAAAATTTCGAAGTGTGAATTATGGCTTGATTCAGTGGCATTCTTAGGCCACGTGGTGTCTTTTGATGGGATCAAGTTAGATCCGAAGAAGGTAGAGGCGGTGCAGAGTTGGCCTAGACCGTCATCAACTACCGAGATCCGCTGTCTCCTTGGTTTGGCAGGGTACTATGGCCGTTTTGTAGAGGGATTTTCATCCATTGCAGCACCTATGACCAGATTGACCCAGAAGGGTGCTCCGTTCAGGTGGACTGAGGAGTGTGAGGAGAGCTTTCAGAAGCTCAAATCAGCTTTGACAACAACTTCGGTGTTGGTTTTGCCTACGGGTTCAGGTTCGTATATAGTTTACTGTGATGCCTCGAGAATTGGCCTTAGGGGTTATTGATGCAGGACGATAGGGTTATTTCCTACGCGTCCAGACAGTTCAAGGTACACAAGAAGAATTATCCATTGCATGATCTTGAGCTAGCAGCCATTGTCCAGGCCTTGAAGATTTGGCGTCATTATTTGTATGGAGTGCATTGTGAGATTTTTACTAATCACCGTAGTTTGTAGCATCTACTTAAGCAGAAGGATCTAAATTTGCGTCAGAGGATATGGTTGGAGATTCTCAAGGATTATGACATCACTATTCTATACCATCCGGGGAAGGCCAATGTAGTGGTCGATGCCTTGAGTCGCAGAGCAGAGAGTTTGGGGAGCCTAGCATATCTCGCAGCAACACAGAGACCATTAGCACTTGATGTTCAGGACTTAGCAGGTCAGTTGGTGAGATTGGACTTATCAGATCCCCATCGGGTATTGGCTTGTGTAGCTTCTGGGTTTTCTCTTTATGACCAGATGAGAGAGCTCCAGTAGGATGACCCACATTTACTCGTTCTTCAAGACAGTGTCCGGCGAGGTGATGCCAGATATGTGGCTATTGGGGAGGATGGTTTTATGAGGATGCAGGGCCGGATATGTGTGCCCAATATGGATGGGATTTGAGAGTTAATTCTAGCAGAGGCCCATAGTTCGCGGTATTCTATTCATCCGGGTGCCGCGAAGAAATACCAGGATCTGAGACAATATTAGTGGTGGAGACGGATGAAGAAGGATATTGTTGAGTTCGTAGCTCGGTGTCTCAACTATCAGCAAGTCAAGTATGAGCACCAGAGGCCAAGTGGATTATTTCAGATGTTAGATATTCTGAAGTGGAAGTGGGAGCGAGTCACCATGGACTTTATAGTTGGGCTTCCACGGGCTTCGACGAGGTTTGATGCTATATGGGTTATTGTGGATCGGCCGACCAAGTCCGCGCACTTCATTCATGTTGGTACTACCTATTCTTCGGAGCGGTTAGCTGAGATTTATATCAGGGAGATTGTCCTATTGCATACCGTCCCAGTTTCTATCATTTTAGACAGAGGTACTCAGTTCACATCTCAGTTTTGGAGGGCCGTGCAGAGAGAGTTGGGTACTCAGGTTGAGTTGAGCACAACGTTTCATCCTCAGACCGACGGGCAGTCAGAGCGTACTATTCAAATTATGGAGGATATGTTGCGTGCCTGTGTCATTGATTTTGGGGGTCCATGGGACTAGTTTCTGCCACTCGCGGAGTTTTCATATAATAATAGTTACCAGTCGAGTATCCAGATAGCTCCGTATGAGGCTTTATATGGTAGGAGGTGTAGGTATCCGATTGGGTGGTTTGAGTCGGGTGAGGCCAAGCTATTGGGCACAGACTTGGTGCAGGATGCGTTGGATAAGGTGAAGTTGATTCAGGAGCGGCTTCGCACAGCGTAGTCTAGGCAGAAGAGTTATGCGGACTAGAAGGTTCGGGATGTGTCTTTCATGGAGGGGGAGAAGGTTCTGCTGAAGGTGTCACCCATGAAGGGTGTTATGAGGTTCTGGAAGAGGGGCAAGTTGAGTCCCCGGTTCATTGGTCCTTTTGAGGTGCTTCAGAGGGTTGGAGAGGTGGCTTATAGACTTGCTTTGCCACCCATCTTATCGAGTGTTCATCCGTTGTTTCATGTTTCGATGTTCCGGAAGTATGTTGGTGACCCGTCTCATGTATTGGACTTCAGCACGGTTCATCTCGAGGGTGATATGTCTTAAGAGGTAGAGCTAGTGGCTATTTTGGGTCGTCAGGTCAGAAGGTTGAGGTATAAGGATATAGCTCCAGTGAAGGAGGCCACCTGGGAGACCGCACGGGAGATGCGGAGCAGATATCCTCACTTGTTTGAGACTCCAGGTATGTTTTCTAGACCCGTTCGAGGACGAACGTTTGTTTAAAAGGGGGAGAATGTAACGACCTGATCGGTCATTCCGTAAGATTAGCCTCGTTTCCCCTGTTTCAGCTTTGTTATGTGTTAATTAACCTAATTATGATGTGTTGGATTGGTTCGTTCGGGTCCGGAATGGCCGTGGTGAGAACAGAGAACACTTAGTCTCTTAAATGAGCTTAATAGTTGATAAGGTCAACAGGGAGTTGACTTATTGGTAAACGACCTTGGAATGTAGATTTTATGGCTAGATAGCTTCGTGAGGTTATTTGGGACATAGGAGTGTGTTCGGAATGTGATTTGGATGCCCGGAGTAGAATTAGGCTTGAAATGGCAAAGTTGAGTTCTTGGCGATTTCCGGTCGGCAGTGGAAAATAGGCTATCGGGGTCGGAACAGAATTCTGGAAGTTGGAGTAGGTTCACAGTGTCATTTTTGACGTGTGTGTAAATTTTCAGGTCAATCTGACGTGTTTTGGATGGTTTCGGCATCTATGGCGAAATTTAGAAATCTCAAAGTTCATAGGCTTGAATCCGATGTGATTTTGGTGTTTTGGCGTTGTTTTGGGTGTTTTGAAGGCTCGACTAAGTTTGAATGGTGTTATGGGAGGTGTTGGCATGTTTGGTTGGAGTCCCGAGCGCCTCGGGTGTGTTTCGGGAGGTTAATGGACCAAGTTTGGATGTTGGAGTGTTGTAGCTTTTTCTGGTGTTTCAGGTTTGGTTTTCTCCTATGCGATCGCAGGAGTATGTATGCGATCGCATAGGCTTGTTCTGAGACAGCATGAATTTTCTTCTATGCGATCGCCTATATGGGGCCGCGATCGCGTGAGTGGGGGATGTGGTGAGCAGTGCGATCGCGATTGGGCTTGTGCGTACGCGTAGGTGTTTAAGGCGCGTGTGAGGGATGTTTAGTTACTTTATGCGACCGCGCAGGGGAGGACGCGATCGCATAGAGGGGAAATTTTCTGAGCTTCGCGAACGCGTTCCTGGTGACGCGAACGCACTGAGGAATAATATAAGTTTGGGCCGTGTATTTAAAAGGCCATATCCGCGACCTTTAGCCATTTTTCACCATTTTTGGATGGGATTGAAGCTTTTGAGAGATATTAAAGAGGGAATCAAAAGGGAAACACTTGGAGTTAAGCTTTTTAACTTCATAACTCGATTCTATGTTGATTTCTAAGTGATTAAACCTAAAATTAGTGGGATTTAAACCCAAATTGGGGGAGTTAGGGCATGGGAAATTGGAGACTTTAATTGAGGAATTGAAGGGGCAATCGTGGTCCGGTTTTGATGTTCTTGGTATGTATAGAATCGTGGGGAAATGAGGGTTCCGGTTTCGTAATTTTTATCAAATTTCGAGATGTGGGCCTGGGGGTCGGGTTTGGCGAATTTCGGGAATTGTGCCTAATTGTGATAATTTTCGAATGGGTTTCGTCTCCTTCGCATATTTTGATATTATTAATCTAATTTTGATAGACTCAGAGCATTTGGGAGCCGATTCGAGAGGCAAGAGCATCTCAGAGTAGTTTTTGATTCGGTTTGAGGTAAATAACGATTGTAACCCTAGACCTGAGAGTATGAGACCCCGGTATTCCGTATTGTCTTTATAATTGAGGTGACGCAGATGCTATGTGACGAGCGTGTGGGCATCCACCGATAGGGATTGTTACTTGGTCCGTCCCGTAGCGACTACTAAGCCGCATATTTGATTTGAAACCTTATGATATCATGTATTTTAGAGACTTATACTTTATTATGGGTCGTATGCCATGTTTGGGACCTTGTGCCGACCTGTTTAGACCCTCAGGGGTAATTTTCCACTATTTTCACACTATTTTTGATAGAAAATTTATGAACTCAGTCATGCTTTATATATGTTGTTGTTATCACGTTGTTTTAGAATACTAAGAGGTAATTTCGGCTAAGTCCCGTGAGTTGAGATGAGTTGCCCGAGTGGCTTGTGAGGATGACTAAGTGAGGCCGAGAGCCGAGTATGTGAGGATAGTTATGGATCGGGTTGCACGCCGCAACAGATATTATATGGATCAGGCTGCATGCCGCAGCAAATATATATATATATATATTGGATCGAGCTGCACGCCGCAGCAATATAGCGCTTGGGCTGTAGGAGCCCCTACGGAGTCTGTACACCCCCAGTGGGCGCAGTCGACTATTATTTGGATTGGGCTGCACGCCACAGTGTATGTTATGTGGATCGGGCTGCACGGCGCATCGGTTATGTGTATTCATGGTACCTATTGAGCGAGAGTGCTGAGTGTGAGCATTAACTGTGCTAGTGGAGTCACGAGTGACTGAGAGCCCTTATTTATGAGTGATATTGTGCCCGGGAGGCTATAAGTTGTGAGATCATTGTTTTTCATTCATTTTACACCGAGTCCCCTTAATAAACGTTGAGTTAATGTTTTATGCAAGTTTAAATGGGAAAAAAAACTGGAGTTTGCAAGTATTTGGTAAATGTAGACTTTTGATTTACTCTAACTGCTTTCACTGGCACATGTTTTTATGAAATTACCACTTTTATATGCTCGTCACTATACTCAAGTCTTTAGTTACGTTGGTTACTTACTGAGTTGGCATACTCACGTTACTACCTGCACCTTTGTGTGCAGATCCAGGTACCAGTCCAGCGCGCTAGTTGACTTCCCACTTGACTTGGAGTTGATCAAGGATAGAGGTAGCTGCTCAGCGTCCACAACTTGCCTTCTTTCCTTTCCTAGTTCATAGACTTTTCATACTTTCTGGACTTGTATTAGTAAAAGTCACATTATTATACGGTGTAATTACTGATTTAGATGCTCATGACAGTTGACTCCAGATGTCTAGGGTAGTGTTAGATTCGATCGCTTTTGTTATTATTATTGTTGAACTTGTCTTAAAAGGTGAATCTTTAATAGAATACGAGAATATATATATATATATATATATATATATGTAAAACGGGAAATGTTATTTTCAATTGTGTTAGATGGCTAGCCTAGTTTCACGATAGGCGCCTTCACGTCCTGTTTTGATTTGGGGTCGTGACAACATGCCACACCAATACAACCTAAAGAGAAAACCATGCACCAATAAGCAACAATTCAAATGTACTCAATCATGGAAATGATTCAAATGAGAGAAGCGTCCCACAAGCTCAACAAGTACCATCACAACGCAATGCTATGAACCCATCACACATTGTAGGACCAAGACACACGAATCTAACACAAAGTATCATATCCCAACATAGCCTTGTTGTAATGCGTAACCCACCCAAACACCGGTCCATATGAAATATCTTAAGCCAGAATGCTCAAAATCAATAACTTCACACAATTCGACATCAAGTACATGAAGTGCATGACCACAACCATGGAGAAGCAATAACACAATATACCATAGCCCGGAAAGAACATAACTAAGGCACAATCAACCACTCAACACCCCAATAACCATATCGCTCGAATTCCGTTGCAAGGCCCAAACAGAATTGCATCATGTGTGCACATAACAAATAAATCACAACCCCTCGTAGCATAGAAGAGTAAATCATAGAACATATCCTAACACTAACAAGCTCAACTGTATCTGAATGCCACACCCCTCAACACAAATAGTTCTGAGTCAACAAATTGACCCGGTGTAGAATACACATACTCTTTGGCCTACCAATGGGCCCCAAAAAATTAACTCTGGTCATCCCCAAATGGATAAATAGCCCTCCAAAGGTCCACAATGATCTAACCATAACACGTACCACCATCTAGCTAACTTTGGAAAAATCTTCAAAGTCTGTAACCCCAAAACAATCTGCTTCTGAGAACTCCCAATCTCCAAATCTATATAGCACATAAATCACCATAGCCGATCCCAATCCACCACTCAAATGGCTAACACATCTCTCATACATAATTATCCCCACGAGACATACTTCTATAATTATTCCATGCCACATAGCAAAATCTGAACATCAACAGTCGATCAACCAGGAGAGTACCGCAATACCAATGAAGCATCTATAAGTCAAAACACAGTGCACCTTCTAAAATGTGCACCCTTCTCAGGCATTACCAAGTAGTTATAACATTCATCAAAACATCGAAAACCATCCATGTTGTTTAAAAACTCATGACCTTCCCGTCAAAACTGAAGTGTGATCTTGCACATGCAAATCTCAATCCCACGCGACGTGCCACATCTATCATGCCATCATGTGAAAAGCATGAGAATCTCAATAACAACTCTGAGTTCAGAAACCTTCCACTTTATCCCATCCAGGAGAAAATTACAACACGCAACATACCCCTCATACATTTAGATAATATCCATCTCAAATTGTGGCAGAAATCATCGAGAACACTTCTAAGCCCATTTGCACATAACCAAGCCATCAGAACGGAATCTCTCTAACTCAACCAAGCCACGCAGGTCGCCAAACCCAGGAGTATTACCACAAAACACGCGTTGAGACTCAACACATCATAAGTACCTAAAGAACCGATCATATCCATTACCGTGTTGATCCAACCTACTATCAAGCTATCCTATTTCTCCGAGTTCCTTCTGAATTACCCTCAAGTTGACACTTCTCCTTGCCAGAACACCATGATCCTTACCCAAAGCTCACCACAAGAGATCCTAGCATAAAACCACATTGTCATAAGGCTCATAAACCGTTGTATTCCCTCTTAAGCGCCCCAAAAGTACCACAACCAAGGCACCCACTGTGAAGAGACGTTTTGTGAATCTAAAACAACTTCCTTTAACCTTTAAATACTGAAATGTAGAATCTTCACTGATATAGAAATATTGCGAGTCCCGACACCATCCGATGCAAATATCATAACTTAGCCATATACAAATCCAAAAAATTCTCAAATGCCATATATGAATCTTGAATCCATTAGAACCTTCTCGAGAGTCATCCTCTCTACTCAAATCTCAATTGCATCAGCCAAGCGGGCCAAACGATCTATGCTCCATTAGCATAACAACACCCAAAGAAGTAACCTCACCTTAACGCAACCGAGTAAATTCCTACTCCATGCACATTACATCTGTCACGAACAACAACTCAAATAATTCCATGATTTTCATATACCCATTAAGTGTAATATAACCCATATCAAGAAATTCCCTTACTCTAGTCATCATCGATCTCAACCTCTACAAGTCATAATTGATTTACAAGTATGCTTCAAACCGAAACCAGTACAACACATAACCATGCGATCAAAACGTCAATAGCAGACTCCCCCACTTTGCTCAAAGCCTCACAAAAATTAATCTATAACGCACAATACCCATACTCTATTACTACCATAATCCCGCACTGAAATTCAACTAAATCCTTCGTAAACTCATATAACACACATCATATAATACCTCAAATAATCTTTTAAGATGCATTCATCCTCGTGACGGTCAAGTCAACTTTCTCAACCAATCCAAACTTAAATCACAACACCTATAACCCACTGGTAGAAAAGAAACCCTTCACACAACATCATAAGGATCACATATCCCGTAGATTACCCTGCAGGTGATAACCCACCTGCTTAGCATCAAACTGACATCTATCGATGCCCTTTCACAGCCACAACTACTACGCAATCTCTTAATCTCTTGAGTCTAAACTCATCAACAAGACATGAAAATCTACTTCGCTCCAAAAGTGAAATAACACAAATGAATCTCTCACAAACCTTCATAACTCAAGACTTTATGACACATCCACAGAAATCGAGCATCCAGTAGTCCTTTTCACATCTCAAGAAAACTTTTCGCATCACATTCAAACCATATGATGACATCCCACAATCACATCTTACTCATCATAGCCATCCAACCACTCACCAGCCCTCAGTCCCACTCATAGGGACACCACTGGACATAGAAGTCTAAAAGCACATGCTCACATAACTAAACTACCGAGCCTAAGTTGCGGTCTAAATCGGGCCTCAAGTCCTCCCGACTAGCCCATCACCAAAACACATCTCGCACCTCATCCATTAAATCCACAAGCCATCGATGTACAACTGATACCGAGCGCTTACATGTGAATACAAGTGAGTGGATGGAATTCAAGGAGATACGCTTCAAGTTGAATCAATGTCGCACGACAAGGAAAGAAAGATGGAAAGTTTATCCTAAATTCCCTCTAGCCTCTCGAAGATAGGTACGGATGTCATCATACTGATCATCAAGACTCTACTAGACACTTGCTTATGACTCGTAGAACCTATGAACTTAGAGCTCTAATACCAACTTGTCACGACCCAAAATCCAACAACAGTGGTGGCACCTAACCCAACTTGCTAGGTAATCCAATTAACAATAATCCAATTCAAATGAGATTTACAAAGAAAATAAGTGATGAAATAACTGAACTTTTATACAAAAATACCAAGGATTATTAGTATAAATCATGAGATCCTAATACTTAGAGTTTACAAAGGTTGTATAAAATAAATACACTATCTGTTCGAAATATACATGAACAGATTTATACATCTAAGGCTACCAAGAACAAGAGGCAGTTGTAACTGGAATGCAGGTACATCTTCAAGGTCAGCTCCCGCCACATGCATCAACTTCAACACTAACCTCTGCATGCAAGGTGCAGAAGTGTAGTATAAGTACAACCAACCTCATGTACCCAATAAGTAACAAACATATCCTTAGGTTGAAAGTAATGATGAGTTTGGACAACGATCAGAGTCCAACACCTATAGCCAAGAACTACTGGTAACAATATAATAAAAACATGACAAGTAATAACTCAAAGATATGATGCTCAGCTCGTTCACAGTTACAGAAAATAGGCATGCTTTTCAGGTATAATAGTAAAAACCAAAATTTTCACCGAAATCACCAAAATATGAGTGTGTCAAAAAAATTATGATTTTTTCCATAAACTTTCAACAACATATAAGATGCTCCATTATTAGATAGAATGAGGAATGTACATCTTTATGCCTACATGTCAATGTGTATGAGAATTCATAAATATCACAATACCGTATAGCATGAGGCAATGCATCTCTATGCCTACATGCCAAGTATGCATGTCAAATGTAATGCACCACAGTGATAAACTCGGGTGCTCATGCTCTCGGAGTATTCAACCTCACTCAGCACGCTCAATCACTCAGCACCTCCCAATCACTGAACACTCTCGATCACTTAGCACCTCCCAATCACTCAGCACTTTCAATCACTCCGCACTCGCACTCGCACTCATTAGTACCTACGTTCGCTGCTGGTATGTCAGACTCTGGAGGGGCAGATCTTTCCCAAGCACTAATATAAGACAATCATAGCATGTTGCGGCATGCAGCTCGATCCCATCATGAATCAATAAAGAATGTTGTGGCGTGCAACCCGATCCCATAAATATCACTCATAATCAGGACATCGGGCTCACTCAGTCATCAATCTCTCAAGTCTCTCGAGCTCACAAATCTCGTGCCAATTAGCCCAAATAACTATAACATGATGTTACAACGAATGATAATAGAGACTAAGATACGATATGCAAATGGGAAAGACATACAACAAATGACAACTCCAGCTAGAGCTTGTTGGATAGTACTCAAAATATTAGATGCAAAGAAATGGTACTTGAACAAGGATCTAAATGTGGCTCTACAAGACTACTGCAACAAAGGTAAGTTCAGAATCAAAACAGTATACCAAGCCTTCCTACCACAGTATCAGAAGATGAAACGGAGAGGACTTGTATTGGGATCAAAGATTATTCCAAAACACAAGTTTATTTTATGGCTGGCACTTATGGGAAGGTTAGCTAATGTGGATCAAATTCAGAGACGGGGTGTCAATATACAAACAGATTGTGTTTTGTGTAATACAGGAGCTGAGGAGATTTTGCAGCATTTGTTCTTCCATTGCAGTTACTCTGCCTATATCTGGAATTCAATACTTCACTGGCTAGGAGAGAAGAGGAAGGTTAGTAACTGGGAAGAAGAAACAGAATGGATTAGCAGAAAAACGAGGAACAGCAGACCACGAGCACAAATTCTACAATTCTTATATGTTGCTACTGTTTACCATTTGTGGAGTGAAAGAAAAATAAGAAGATTTCAAGACAAAAAGAGAGAGGGTCGACAGATCCTTAAAGAGATTGCAATACAATTTCATATAAGAGGACAACAATTTAGCAAATAGACGAGAGTATTAGTGTCTTTGAATAGTTATCCTAAGTAGAGGTAGTGAGGTATTGGAAAAAGTTTTGTTTACCTTTACATAGATAGGAAGAATTTGGAGACTAGTTATAGAGTCCAAATATAACTAGTGGATTTAAATAAATATACTTGGTTGAAATAAAATTTAATTTTGGCCAAAAAGAAAAAAGATACGATATGCAAATGAATGAATATGACTGAGTATGTAATTGAAATTAAGCAAATAACTCAACAACAAAAATGACCACAGTGGGTCCCAACAGAATAAGTATATGGCGTAAACAGGATTTCTAACATGGATCACATCTCAAGTACTCTAACACGTAGGAATTTCATGGATAGAAACAAGATAGATAATTACACAATACCACATAATCAACCGAGTCATAATTCACAAGGTGCATGCCCGCTGCCTATTGTGTGTGTCACCTCAACTGTTACATTTCGTACCTTAGCATTAGGATGTGCCGTAGTAAATCCACATGCGTTCGAAGGGATTATGTCTATTAGGAGGTTATACAGGGTTTAAGACATTATTATTATGAGACTCTGCAAGTTTACAACCTTGATACCGTTAGATATTATGTTAGTGTGGTATTTTCTTTTAAGTGAAGTATTTTAGTAAAAGTTTTATACGTATAATTATGGATAGATACCATTATTACTATTTTCAGATATGATAAATTATACACATAATATAAGAAAGTTTATGAGAGTTTCTTTATTGTAAAGATAGAAATTATTTTCTCACAAGAAAAGAAGGTTATCTTTTTTACCGTTTTAAGAATTAAGCGTACGAAAATTTTTCTCTTTGTATGAGACTAAGAAAATTAGAGGTTGAGAAAATATAAATGTATTTTTACATGGATGTTTTAAATAGTAGTGTATATATTTATTTTATATGGTACCACATGGTCAGAATAGTAAAATTATATAAAATATGTTAAAGTGAATAATATTTTAAGTAATTTGAAATAATTCTTAATTATGTAAATAATTAATTAATTATGGGGATTAAGTGAATAAGTGTAAGAACTATTTTATCCACGTGGGATCATGGCAATCAAAGAAAGGTATGACTTGCAATGTGTGAAAGATTCGGTGGTGTGTTTTTTGGGAAAGGGAAAATTGCATCAGCTAAGGGTGTGTTTGGTACGAAGTCGGAAAATATTTTTCAATTTTTCCATGTTTGATTGGCTTAAGTGTTTTAGAAAATATTTTCATCATCAACTCATTTTTCTTCAATTGGAGGAAAATATTTTCCTAAAGGGAATATATTTTTCAAAACTCCTTCTCAAGTTTACCACCATATTCTTTACCCTCAGTAACCCACCCCACCCCCACCCACCTAATCCCACCCCATGCCTCTCTCCAAAAAGGTTTTTTTGTCATCACTCACCCACCCCACCCCGCAAAAAAAATTACTTTTTTTTGTAATTTTTAAATTTCTGTTTTTTTATCT
>ML263916.1:23207-78133 GCA_005239495.1 Nicotiana undulata | reverse complement strand
AATTTCATTCGGACCTCGGGAACATAAAATCACATTTCAAGCCAAATTTCAAATTCTTTAAAACTCCTCAAAACTTCATTAACTCCAATTTTCTCATTTGGATCCGAAACCAATCAATTCAAGTCTGATTTTTACCAAATTCACAGATATCTTAAATAACACATATTGAACCTGTTCTAGGCTCCGAAATCACAATACAGGCCCGACAGCACAGGTTGCACATCAAGATTCATTTTCATAAGCCTTTAATATTTTCATAAAACAATTTTCTTTAAAAATTCATTTCTCGGACTTGGGTCCTCGGAATTCGATTCCGGGCATTCGCCCAAGTCCCATATTTTCCTACGGACCTTTTGGGACTGTCGGATCACAGATCCGGGTCTGTTTACCGAAAATGTTGACCAAATTCAACTTTATTCAATTAATTATCATAAATTAGACTCTTAATCAAGTTTTCACATAAAGGCTCCCCGGCTACGCGCCCGGGCTGTGCACGCTCATCGGGGTGAGATTAACGGAGGCTTTCAGGACCTCGGAACATAGTCAGAATTAGATTCACATAAGATAACCCCTTTTTGGTTCATCACAATCTCCTCCTCTAAAACAAACGTTCGTCCTCGAACGGGCGTAGAATCGTACCTGAAGTGTCGAATAGCTGTGGATACCTGCTCTGCATGTCCTCCTCGGACTCCCAGGTCGCCTCATCGGCTGGTTGGCCCCTCCACTGGACCTTTACGGTAGAAATTCTCTTAGACCTCAACTGGCAGTCATGTCTATCAATAATAGCAACTGGCTCCTCCTCGAAGCCCAACTTCTCATCTAACTGAATAGTGCTGAAATCAATCACGTGAGAGAAATCGGCATGATATCTCCGGAGCATGGATACATGAAATACCGGATGAACTCTCGATAAGGCGGGAGGTAAAGCGAGCTCATAAGCAACCTCCCCGACTCGCCTCAACACCTCGAAAGGGCCTATAAACCTGGGGCTCAGCTTGCCCTTCTTCCCGAATCTCATAACGCCCTTCATCGGCGAAATCTTCAACATAACCTTATCTCCCTCCATAAATGCCACATCACGCGCCCGCTGATCCGCGTAGCTCTTCTGTCTAGACTGTGCTGTACGGAGCCTTTCCTGAATAATCATCACCTTTTACAAGGCATCTCTCACCAGATCGGTACCATATAGCTTGGCCTCGCCAGGCTCAAACCACCCAATCGGAGAACGACATCGCCGACCATATAAAGCCTCGAATGGAGCCATCTCGATGCTGGACTGATAACTGTTATTGTATGCAAACTCTGCCAAAGGCAAGAACTGGTCCCATTGACCGCCAAAATCAATCACACATGCCCTGAGCATATCCTCCAAAATCTGAATTGTACGCTCCGACTGACCATCAGTCTGAGGGTGAAATGCTGAGCTGAGATCTATCTGAGTGCCCATCTCACTGTGCAATGCTCTCCAGAAGTGCGAGGTGAAATGAGGACCTCGATCTGATATAATGGACACCGGCACCCCGTGCAACCGAACTATCTCCCGAACATAAATCTGGGACAGCCTCTCCGTAGTATAAGAAGTAGCCACATGAATGAAATGCGCCGATTTGGTCAATCTATCCACAATGACCCAAATCGCGTCAACCTTTCGCAAAGTCCTAGGCAATCCAACCACAAAATCCATGGTGATGCGCTCCCTTTTCCACTCAGGAATGGGCATCTGCTGAAACAGGCCTCCTGGCCTCTAGTGCTCGTACTTGACCTGATGACAATTGAGACACCTAGCCACATACTGCACTATATCTTTCTTCATCCGCCTCCACCAGTAGTGCTGCTTCAAATCACGGTACATCTTCGTCGCACCCGGATGAATAGAATACCGAGAACTGTGGGCCTCTTCTAAAATTCTCTTCCTCAAGCCATCAATATTAGGAACACATAAACGGCCCTGGAGCCTCAAGACACCATCCTTGCCTAAAGTAACCTCCTTGGCCCTGGCTTGGACCACTGCATCCCGAAGCTCTCCAAGACATGGATCATCAAACTGTCGAGCCTTAATCTCCCCCAACAATGAAGACTGAGCAACTACATGAGCCAAAACTCGACGAGGCTCTGAAAGGTCCAATCTCACAAGGTGATTGGCCAGGGACTGGATGTCCAAGGCTAAAGGTCTCTCCTCGGCTGCAATGTAGGCCAAGCTACCCATACTCGCTGCCCTCCTGCTCAAAGCATCTGCTACTACATTCGCCTTGCCCGGGTGATATAAAATAGTGAGATCATAATCTTTTAACAACTCAAGCCATCTCCGCTGCCTCAAGTTAAGGTCCCTCTGCTTAAGCAAGTACTGCAGGCTGCGGTGGTCAGTATAGACCTCACAAAATACGCCATATAGATAATGCCGCCATATCTTCAAAGCATGAACAATTGCCGCCAACTCCAAGTCGTGCACATGGTAATTCTTTTCATGAAACTTCAGCTGGCGCAAAGCATAAGCAATAACCCTGCCATCCTGCATCAACACACATCCCAACCCGACGCATGAAGCATCGCAATACACAATATACATCCCAGAACCGGAAGGCAATGATAGAACTGGTGCTGAGGTTAAAGTTGACTTGAGCTTCTGAAAGCTTGCCTCACACTCGTCGGACCACTGAAATGGAGCATTCTTTTGAGTCAATCTAGTCAATGGAGCGTCCATAGAAGAGAACCCCTCCACGAATCGGCGATAATAACTTGCTAGGCCCAAGAAACTCCTGATATCTGTAGCTGATGTAGGACGCGACCAACTCTGAACCGCCTCAATCTTCTGAGGATCAACCTTGATACCTTCTCCGGATACCACATGCCCCAAAAATGCCACGGAATCTAACCAGAACTCGCACTTGGAGAACTTAGCATACAACTCCCGTTCCTGCAAGGTCTAGAGCACAACTCTCAAGTGCTGCTCATGCTCACCTAGGCTCAGCGAATAAATCAAGATGTCATCAATGAAGACGATGATGAAGGAATCAATATACGTCCTGAATACCCTATTAATCAAGTCCATGAATGCTGCTGGGGAATTAGTTAAACCAAAGGACATCACCAGGAACTCATAATGGCCATATCTGGTACGAAATGCAGTCTTCGGAACATCTGAAGCCCGAATCCTCAGCTGATGATAACCCGATCTCAAGTCAACCTTGGAAAACACTCGAGCACCCTGTAACTGGTCAAACAAATCATCGATGCGCGACAGAGGATACTTATTCTTGATGGTCACTTTATTTAGCTGGCGATAGTCAATGCATATCCGCATAGACCCATCCTTCTTATTCACAAATAAGACTGGAGCACCCCACGGCGACACACTCGGCCTGATGAACCCCTTGGCCAACAACTCGTCAAGCTTCTCCTTCAACTCTTTCAGCTCCTTAGGAGCCATACGATAAGGGGGAATGGAAATAGGCTGGGTATCTGGAGCCACATCAATACAGAAGTAAATATCTCGATCTGGAGGCATGCCTGGAAGATCCGAAGAAAACACATCCGGAAACTCTCGAACAACAGGTACTGAATCAATAGTAGGAGACTCGGCGGTGGTGTCTCGCACATAAACAAGGTAAACCAGACAACCCTTCTCGACCATACGCCGAGTCTTTATAAAGGAAATAACCCGGCTGGAGGCACTAACGAAATAACCTCTCCATTCTAGTCTAGGTGACTCAGGCATGGCTAAAGTGACTGTCTTGGCATGGCAATCTAACATGGCATGATAAGGATATAGCCAATCCATGCCTAGGATAACCTCAAAATCAATCATATCCACCAATAAAAGATCTGCTCTAATATCGAAATCGCAGAAAGTGACCACACAAGACCAGTAGACTCGATTTACCACCACAGAATCACCTACAAGAGTGGACACATATATAGGAGAACACAAGGACTCACGAGGGATATCCATAAAATGAGCAAATAGTACGGAAACATATGAATACGTGGATCCCGGATCAAATAGTACCAAAGCCTCCCTACCACATACTGAGATAATACTTGTGATTACGGCGTCTGAGGCCACTGCATCTGATCTGGCTGGAATGGCATAAAATCTGGCTGAGGCTCCTAAAGACTGAATTCCCTCAGAGTGAGCAGGAACTAACTGACCTCCTCCTGACTGGCCTCCCCCTCTAGGACGACTCCTGTCGACCTGTCTTCAACCTCAAGGCAGCCAAACTGCTGGTGCTGAACTCCTAGGCTGATAACCCTTCTGCACTGCCTTGCCCCGATACCTGGGACAAAACCTCCACGTATGACCCGGCTCCCCACACTCAAAACATCCTCCTGGTGCTACAGCCCGCTGCCCGAAAGAGCATGAATAGCTGGAGGGCGATGTGAACCCTTCAGTAAGGCACTAAAATAAGGACTAGGGACCTCTGATGACTGGCCACCTTCGGACTGACCTCTACCCCTAGCTGGAGCACCTTTGAAGTCACCTGTGAACCTGGCCCTCTTGTCCTGCTGACCTGGCTGACCCTGCTCCCTACTCCTCATACGGTAACCCTTAATCCGTCGAGCTATCTCAACTACAAGCTGGTATGGGGTACCCATCTCTACCTCTCTAGCCATAGAGGCCCTAATACCTGGATGCAAGCCTGCCACAAACCGCCGCACCCTCTCGGCATTAGTAGGCAATATCATAAGGGCATGGTGAGACAACTCGGAAAATCTAGCCTCATAATCGGTCACTAACATCAGCCCTTGCTCTAGTCGCTCAAACTGACCCCGTAGCTCCTCCCTCTCAGAAGGTGGAATGTATCTGTCCAGAAATAGCTGAGCGAACTGATCCCAAGTGACAGGAGGAGAATCTGCTGGCCTGCTGAGAATATATGACTGACACCACCTGCGAGCTCTGCCTTCTAACTAAAATATGGTGAAATCCACTCCATGGGACTCCAAAATCCTCAGTTGTGCAGTCTGTCCCAGCACCTATCAATAAAATCCTGAGCATCCTCTCCCCGCTCACCCCCGAAGACTGGAGGGAAAAGTCGGGTCCATCTATCCAACATCTTCTGTTGGTCACCCTCTGCAACTGGCCTGGGCTCTGGGGCTGCTACTACGGGCTGAACCCCTCCCACGGGCGGTGTGTCCGGGGTATGACGTGTTGCTGCTGCCTGACCTATGGCCTGAGCGGTAGGAGTCTGGACTCCCTCTCCCGCCTGAGAAGTAGCACGGTCGGCTGGAAATAAACCAGCATGAGACATAGTGTCCATGAATCTCAGCATACGGCCCATGACCTCCTGGAAGCCTGGCCCCGTCATGAAATCTACTGGAGCAGGTGCTACTGGAGGCACCTCATCCTGCTCCTCCAAAATGGGGTCCTCTGGTGGTGCCACTGGCGTAGCTCTGGGACGCCCTCGTCCCTTGCCTCGAGCAGCTGCTCTGCCCCTGCCTCTACCCCGACCTTGGGCGGCCGGGGCAGCGGCCTCTCCCGAACCAGGAACATTGGATGCACGCATCCTCACCATCTGTGAGAGAATAGAAGAATAAGTTTGAGTACATCATAGATTGCACGACAGGATATGAACAAAGGGAAGTTTCCTAACACCCCATAGCCTCCTAAAGATAAGTACAGACGTCTTCGTACCGATCCGCAAGACTCTATTGGGCCTGCCCGTGACTCGTGAGACTAAGGTGAACCTAGTGCTCTGATACCACATTGTCACGACCCAAATCTCGATTCAGGTCGCGATGGCGCCCAACGGCGAGGTTAGGCCAGCCAATATAGAAACGCTAAGTGTTACCATTCCCCGTTATGCAAAATTCATCTTTTAACAAATTTTAAACAGAGATAAACATGATAATGGAGGTGATGTGAAATAAAACTACAAGTGCGGAAAATCAACAAATAGGCACGTCGCATAACATATGTACAACCAACCACCCAAAATATACACCACGTGTGTTCCAGGAACTAGTGTCACGAGTGCCACGGGCAACTACTGAATATACAATGACTACAATATATACAGGGTCTCAGTCTGAATGAAATGGACAGAGAATATAACAAAAGAACTCCAGGGTGCTGCTAGGAAGTCGCCGGGAAAGCAGCTCACCGTGAAGTATGACCACGCTATCAATATCTAGCACCGGCCTGATAATCAGACGTACTAGCCTCCGGACCTGTACAGTCAAGTACAGAAACAAAAGAAAGTGCAGCATGAGTACATATTAAATAAATATGTACCCAGTGAGTATCCCGCCTAAACTCGAAGAAGTAGTGACGAGAGGTCGACTTGATACTCACTAAGGTCCAGCAGTAATAACATATGATAAAATATAATGAAATACAGTAAGCATGTCAGGGAAATAAGCAACAAGTATAT
The DNA here is from genome assembly GCA_005239495.1 of Nicotiana undulata. NCBI lineage: Eukaryota > Viridiplantae > Streptophyta > Magnoliopsida > Solanales > Solanaceae > Nicotiana > Nicotiana undulata. Next base: position 71,765 of record ML263916.1, on the reverse strand, counting down.
ATATCAAAAGCATAGATCCAAACAATTGATGAACTAAACAATAAAGCACTTTCAAGGGTAAGACCACCGAACGATACAATAATCACAAATTCTTAGATCCGCCGTGGCGTACAGCCCGATCCCATATTCATTTATATTTCTTTTCAACACTGTCGTGGCGTACGGCTCGATCCCATATATTTCATAGTTTCTCAACACTGCCGTGGCGTACGGCCCGATCCCATATATTTCAATTATTTCTCAACACTGTCGTGGCGTACGGCCTGATCCCATATATATTCAATTACTTTCAACCATGCCGTGGCGTACGGCCCGATCCCATATATATTTCACAATTTCTTTTCAACTCTGCCGTGGCGTACGGCCCGATCCCATATAGACATAATCAATCTCAAACCTGCCATGGTGTACGGACCGATCCCATAATCTTTCAATACTTACTCCCATAATCTTTCAATACTTACTTTCCATAACAAATTCCTTGCTATTCAACAATTTTTCCATAAAACCTCAGAGGAAATAACACTATGCAAAACATACTTTCATAGTACATATGGCGTCACCATGAATAATATAAAGCATTACAAGGAAAACATATCAGGCATTACGAGATAAGCATATAAGGCATTACGAGAAAGCATACAAGGCATGATATGGGCCTAACTACCCGAACATAACAATAATAGCCGCTACGTACAGACTCTCGTCACTTGGCGTGTACGTAGACCACAAACAATTTACACATAGCATATACATCACATTTAGGGACAATTCCCTCTTACAAGGTTAGAAAGGAGACTCACGTACGGACTCTCGTGTCGAATCTACCCCTCGGACCACAATTGCGCCCGAAACTCTAAACTCTACACCCGAGGACTCGCAACTAGCCAAAAGGTATACAATAACATCAATGCATGCACAATGCGATAAATTATCTTAACTATTCAATAAAAGTCACCATTCTATAAGAATTTCCAAATTCCAACCCCGGCAGGATCAAATTCCAAAAATTCTCGAAAGAATCACTCACCCATAACCTAAGGATCATTAATGTGTGATTTCTACTTAAATTCATGGCCTAAAACGGATAATCACAAAATCCTCAAGAACCCTAAATTACTACCTAATTCTATGGTTTTAAATAATTTAATAGTGAATTTAACTAATAATTAATGTTTGAAACTAGTAAAACTATGGAATTTACTTACCTCAATAACAGTGGTGGAAGGTCCCTTGAAGATCTCTCTAAAAACTCGAGGAGGAAGATGAAAATGGAGGAAAAATGCTAAGTCCCGTATTTTATAAAATTGCCTAGGGATTCCTAACTGCGATCGCGACAAGGGGCATGCGATCGCGAAGGCCAAATGGCCAGACCTCTGCGATCGTGGCAGAGGTCCTGCGATCAAGAAGGCCAACTGGACAGACCTCTGCGATCGCGGTAGAGGTCTTGCGATCGCGAAGAACAAACTCACCCGGCCCAGACGCGACTCTATGCGATCGCGATAAAAGGCTGCGATCGCGAAGGTGTGGAACCCAGACCTCTGCGATCATTAAGGGGAAGCTGCGATCGCAGAGAAAAATCAACAGCCCAAGGAAATCCTTCTCCGCGATCGCAACCCACCTTCCGCAATCGCAGAGAAGGAAACCAAATAGCAGAAATTCTGGTTTTTTCCAACTTAGCTCCCGGGGGTCTTAAACACGCCCGAGCCCCTCGGGACTCCATCCAAAAGCACCACCAAGTCTGTATTCATGATACGGACTCGCTCGAACTTCCGGAACCTGAATAACAACAACGAAACTCAGAATTCAACCCCAAAACCAAATTGAATCAAAACTTAAGAACTTGAAATTCTAGAATTTACTTCAATGCGCCGAACCGGCCTATACTACTCGGAATGACTTCTAATTTTGCAGACAAGTTATAAATGACATACCGGAACTATTCCCGGTCTCGGAATTTCATTCGGACCTCGGGAACATAAAATCACATTTCAAGCCAAATTTCAAATTCTTTAAAACTCCTCAAAACTTCATTAACTCCAATTTTCTCATTTGGATCCGAAACAAATCAATTCAAGTCCGTTTCTTACCAAATTTCACAGATATCTTAAATAACACATATTGAACCTGTTCTAGGCTCCGAAATCACAATACAGGCCCGACAGCACAGGTTGCACATCAAGATTCATTTTCATAAGCCTTTAATATTTTCATAAAACAATTTTCTTTAAAAATTCATTTCTCGGACTTGGGTCCTCGGGATTCGATTCCGGGCATTCGCCCAAGTCCCATATTTTTCGACGGACCTTCCGGGACTGTCGTATCACAGATCCGAGTCCGTTTACCATAAATGTTGACCAAAGTCAACTTTATTCAATTAATTATCATAAATTAGATTCTTAATCAAGTTTTCACATAAAGGCTCCCCGGCTACGCGCCCGGGTTGTGCACGCACATCGGGGTGAGATTAATGGAGGCTTTCAGGGCCTCAAAACATAGTCAAAATTAGATTCACATAAGATGACCCCTTTTTGGGTCATCACACTATCCCCCAACTTTATTTGTTTTAGTGTTATTCATTATTGTTCTTCATTTATTGCTTAATCTGACCTCGAGGTCCCCAACCCAGTGAGCTCGAGGCCCTAGTCTTGTGACAACTTTGGTTTGCATATTTTACTTCCCTTACTTACACTTAACGTTTCCTGATTATTAACTAGTATTAGAATAAATCACATATTTTTAGAACCACAAATCAAATATAATTGTTAGTACCATTTTTCAAGGTAAACAGTTTGGCGCCCACCGTGGGGCTAAATATAATAGTGATTGTTTTGGTGCTAGTTTTCTGAAAACACAAGTTATTTTTCACACTTTTTCTTGTCCAAGAATCTTTGATTTCAGGTCAAAAAATGTCTAACTCAACAAATTCACATGGAAACAACGGTCTTGAGCTCCATGGAGAAAACAATGCATCTGCCTCAGTAGCCAGTTTGCCACCACCAAATCTGGGGTAGCGCCAGCACCAGTCCCTGTCGACGTAGGCTTGCGCAATGCTTTGCACATTGACGTAGACCCTGATACTGACGGAAGCGTTCTTGGAGGTGACCAGCATGACGCGCAAGGAACACAATCTCGGAAGGAAAGAGAAGTTATCTTGCAAGTAATATTTGAGCTGTTACAAGCACAACAAATGGCTATTTCTCAACTACAAAGTCAACAAAAGACCCCGAGCACAGCAGGACCGGAAACACCTCCTCGAGTCGAACAAGCACCAGAAAGATCGAGCAATAACAGGTCAGGAACAGACCCCACAATTATGAGAATGCTCGAGGACCTCACCAAAAGGATTGAGTCAGGAGAAAAGAAGATTAAGGCCAACGACATAAAAGTGGAAACCTATAACTCGAGGGTCGATCAGATCCCGGGCACACCTCCGATTTTAAAGGGGGTAGATTCGAAGAAGTTCGTGCAGAAACCATTTCAATCAAGTGCAGCTCTGAAGCCCATTCCGAAGAAGTTCAGGATGCCCGATATCCCAAAGTACAACGGGACCACATACCCCAATGAGCATATTACCTCTTATACTTGTGGTATAAAAGGGAATGACTTAAAGGACGACGAGATTGAGTCAGTCTTGTTAAAGAAATTTGGAGAAACACTGTCAAATGGGGCCATGATGTGGTATCATAACCTACCCCCGAACTCAATAGATTCGTTTTCTATGTTGGCAGACTCTTTTGTGAAGGCACATACTAGTGCCATTAAGGTTGCTACAAGAAAGTCTGATATCTTCAAAATTAAACAAAGAGAGAACGTGATTCTAAGGGGGTTCATATCCCGCTTTCAAATGGAGCAAATGGAATTACCAGCAGTCTCATATGACTGGGCAGTGCAGGACTTCACTCAGGTCTTGAACGAATGAATCTCTATCGCTTTGGAGCAGCTGAAGCAGAATTTGATTGAATATCCCACCATAACTTGGGCAGATGTGCACAACAGGTATCAATCCAAAACCAGGGTCGAGGAAGACCAATTGGGATCCCCCTCGGGCTCAGTATATCCGAGTAGGCTCTTAGCAAAGAAATCAAGGAATGTAGAAAGGGAGTCGAGACCAAAAAAAAAGATACCAACCATATGTAGAAGATCGAAGAAATGCTCCTAGGCGCAATATACCTCGAAGCGACCGAAGGATGGATCGAGGTCAAGGTTCCCGGGGACTCATGAGCAAAGTCGGGTTTGATAGGCACACGGGGCCGGTAGAGGCACCCATATTGTCAGAATACAACTTCAATGTCGATTCCTCGGACATCGTGTCAGCCATAGGTAAGATCAGAGATACTAGGTGGCATTAGCCCATGCAGTCAGATCCTTCCCAAAGGAACCCCAACTTAATATGCAAATACCATGGAACTCACGGTCATGGGATCGAGGGCTGTAGACAGCTTCGAGAGGAGGTGGCCTGACTGATCAACGAAGGGTATCTTCGATAGTTCCTCAACGATCGAGCAAAAAATCACTTTCGAGAAAGAGAGGCGAACAGGAGGAACGAACAAGAAGAACCCCATCACATCATTCATATGATCATTATAGGAGTCAACATCCCACAGGGACCCGTGTTCAAATGGACAAAAGTGTCCATCACAAGGGAAAAGCAAACTCGGAGCTACATGATGCTCTTACGTTTAGTGAAGAAACCGTCGAGGTCTTGTCTCAGCCCCATAATGATGCATTGGTAATTTCCTTTTTTTTTGAATAAAGTTCAAAGTAACATGTGCTCGTGGATCCAGGTAGTTTGGCCAACATAATCAGGCCGAGAGTGGTGGAGCAGCTCGGACTGCTCGATCAGATCATACCCACCTCTCGAGTCCTCAACGGATTCAACATGGAGAGTGAGACATCAAGGGGGAAATCACCCTCCCAGTCAACGTGGCTTGTACAATTCAAGATACCAAGTTTCATGTCATCGAAGGTGACATGAGGTACAATGCCTTACTTGGAAGGCCGTGGATACATAGCATGAGGGCAGTGCTATCAACTCTTCATCAAAGGATGAAGTTCCTAACGAAAAATGGTGTATGGAGAGCAGCATGCAGCAAACGAGAAGTTCGCGGTGCACGACATGGCACCAACATTGACACCTTACACCTCGGAGAAGTCCAAAGACAAAAAGGTAGCCAAATAACAATCACAGTCTACACCTTTGGTTGAACCCGATGGACAGGTGATCGAGGATGTCGAAGTCAATGGTCGAAGAGCTTGAACAAGCCTCAGTCCGAGGTAAAGTATGTATTCGTCAAAGACAAGGTAACAAAATTTCTCAAAACTCATTCCCATTGCCCAACATCGATCGCTTGATCGATGCCAAGGCCGACCAATGAGGTCCTTACTTTTCTCGATGCTTACTCCGGGTACGATCAAATCATATGAACCCGGAGTACCGGGAAAAGACTTCACTCATCACGAAGTATGGTACATATTTTTGTAATGCAGTTTCCTTCTGGTTAAAAAATGCAGAAGCCGTATATCAATGCCTAGTTAATAAGATGTTCGAACATCAAATAGGCAAGTCTATGGAAGCTTACATTGATGACATTCTATTTAAGTCCCTATGCGCAGAGGACCATATGACTCATTTGCAGGTAGCATTCAATATCCTCAAAAAGTATAACATGAAGCTCAACGCCGACAAAATCAAGGCCACCGGGGGCTCAAACAACGAGGCCATAAAACACGGCCTTCGAGATACTAGATGGAAAGTGCGAGGACGCACTATTTCGAATGGCCGCTTAAAGGCAAAAGATCGATAGCTACTACAACAGAAGAACAATCCTCCGCCACTTCGGAGTCGGGGACTTAGTTCCAAGAGAAGTCACCCTCAACACTCGAAACTCAAATGAAGGGAAGCTAGGCCCTAGTTGGGAAGGACCGTACCGCTTCCTCGGAGTAGTAGGCAAAAGGTCCTACAAACTTAGCATCATGGAAGACGAGCAACTACCAAGCAATTGGAACATATTGGTGCTCAAAGCGCTATTATTACTAAGGTATAATCTTCTCATTTTTCATTTATATTTCATACTAACTCGTTGCAGGTGTTCGATTGAGAGGAATCGAAGCACCCTCCAGCTCGAAGACCTTGGGTTTTAAAGCATGCGTTGCACTCTTTATCCCAAACGGGTTTTACTGGCAAGGTTTTTAACGAGGCAACATCCATATGCTACCTAAGGAAAACTCAACGAGTATTCAAGGCTTATTTTCAATCAACCTCGAATACTGGGGGGCATCATCCTAGGAGGTTACGTTTTCAAAGAAATCAAGTTATGCCAAAGAGGGCCTCGATAGGAGAACATTGTATCGTGCCAAACAGTCAAATGAACCGTGTCCGTGTAGAATAGTCAAGCCCTCGATGGAAAAAACATGTACGCTTGTATCAAGTAATCGAAGAAGCATCTTTACTTATCAAACGCTTTGTACCTCACAGAAGTTTACTGTTTTCACATAAAACGGCTCAAGGGCCAAAAACTCCCGAACACTCAGGTACTTTCATCGACAGTTAGCTCATCGAGGCATCAAAGACTCGAATTAGTAAGACCTCAATGAGGAAACTTCGATCTCGTAAGACCTCAATGAGGCAACTTTGATCTCGTAAGACCTCAGTGAGGAAACATCGAATCTATAAGACCTCAACGAGGCATGCCCAAATTTATAAGACCTTAAAAAGGTATAACCCCGATATTAAGGCCAAGGCTATATATTAGAACTTGTAAGACCCATAAAAAGGCATACCCTCGATATAGACGCCAAGTTCATCTCATCCGAGGACTAAAGGCTACGGCCGAACATAAAGACTAAGGTCATATTAAAAGGCTATGGCCGAATTAACGCGGCTCGGAGACATCCGACATCCGCCATAAAATATAAAGGCCTTCAAACACTTCGAAAAAATCGGTTAATCAGGCTACCCTCGGCATAAGCAAAGGAGCTTCGATAATATCATCTCCGAACAGTGAAAAGGCTTCGAAAAATCAACCTTCGAGATAACCTCACGAGGTACTCAATTATCGTCACAGATCGACTTATAATCGAGGTTCTTATCTGAGCCATCGAAGAGTCGGACGAACACTAAACATGCCAAGGCATAACCAAAACTTTAAAAGTCTTTAGCCAGAATGGGGGAAAACTATAGCTATATTAAAGGTCGAATCAACCCAATCTAAAAAGAGCCTAAGGGTCGATATGTAAGAGCCTAAGGGCCAACCTAAAGAGCCTAAGGGCCAATCTAAAGAGCCTAAGGGCAAAATAAAAAATAGCCTAAGGGCCAATGTTTTAAAAACCTAAGGGTTGATAATCCCGAGTCAAAACTTGATTCAAGGATTGAGCCCTAAACGATCAACTATTATCTATTATCAATTGTTCATCAAGCACAAAAACCTAAGCGTTTTTATTTTATGTCCAACATATCGGACTGATTATCGACAAGCATCAAAATTCAAGACAAAAATAAAGACACAAGCAAGTTGGAAATTTATACAAAGGTAAAACCAAAGGTTTTTTTTATAATGGTGGCACAAAGATACATTTACAACACCCCTACAAGGATACCTTTACAAAAATCAAGAAAACAAGACCTAGTCTATCTTCAGAGACTTAGTATTTTCCCTTTCGAGGACTACGCCTTCATCAGCCCCCTCGGGACCAGCTCCCTCACCGGCCTCTTCCTCATTATCTTCAGTATCGGCTTCATCGTCAAAAGAAATGAGGAACTTGGCGTCAAACTCATCCGCCTTGTCCTGCTCTATCTCCTCCGAGAGATCGAATCCCTTAACATGAATCTCCTCAAGGGTTTCCCTCCGGGATCTGCATCGGGCATACTCATTTCTTCTTCTCTCTCGATCGGAAGCCCCCCTCAACTTCATCCGAGCGTCAGTAGCATCTTTTAGATAGATGGCCGCCTTCTTATCGGACTTTACTCGGATCTCTTCAGCTTTGGCTCGAGCCTCCACAACTTCGGCCTTCATCTTCAAGAGATCGGTTTCAAGCTTAGCTATCCTACTCGCCTGAATCGAGCTGCCCTCTCGAGCATTGCGGAGTTGAATTTCAAGGGCAGAGACCTTAGCCAAAGCATTTTTTCTGGCCGCAACAAGGACATCCATCTGTGCCTTCAATTCGTTGCACTCAGAGTTGACCTGGTTGACTTCGCCCCGAAGGTGTTCTAGCATCTCTAGCTTGTCTTCATACTCATGACTAGGCCTCACAACGAAGCAGCTCAGCCTTAAGTTTGTCAAAGACCTACGAAAAAAAGGTCCCAATTAAAGTAAACAAAGAGAAGAAAGTATGAAGTTAGAAAGGTTGGAATACCATCACAAAGCTCACCACAGAACAGAGTCGATGAGCCTCCTTAAAGGTCAAATTTGCATCTACCGGTTCGGTCTCATCGGCCCTGGTAGAAAAACCCTAGAAGGGGTCGTGTTCACTCGGGAATCTGCCTAATTTGGGCGACCTCTGGCTCCAAGCATCCCTCGTGGTATCTTCAAAGGATGACGAAAATAATGGTGAAGGACCTATTATGTTGGCCTCGGGAAAATCACCTGAGGCGCTCTGATTGGGCAAAGGTGTGTCGAAGCCCATTCCCATTGGAGTATTTTCTGACGTCTGAGAACCAGCTGCCAAATCTGGTAATGAAGGACCTTCGCCCCTCCTCTCTTGTGGAACCTCTCCCTCGAGGTTATGGGCCTCGATTCCAGCGGGCTTAACAGCCTCGGGAGGACTTCTGGTTCGAGCCATCAATGTTTAACATCCACAGATCGACCAATGAATATAAGATCTTCGTCGATTGTTGTGTCCTCCTTGCGTCTCCGGGCAGGTCCTGCTTTGTTGTGAATATACTCGTCCCTCGAGGATCTTTTCCTTTTATTATCCTTTCTTGGCTACGAAGCCGAAGGTCCCTACTCATCCTTGAGAGGGGACCGTGTCATCTCAGAGAACTCACCGATGCCTGCAACAAAGAAATTAATGTACATAAAGAAAAGTATTCCTTGAGAGAGGAACTACATAGAACATACCATGGTGTTTTGCCTCCTCTTTGCCCTTCGAAAAATCTCGCCACTTGGGTTTGTCGTAGATCGGAGACGCATTTGGCATCCACGAGACCGATGTGGAAGAAGAAAGGGAGAATTCTTATGAACTCTGGAAAAATTGAGAACAAAAGTGATAAAGTACAACATATTAATTACGTTTGAAATTCCATTCGTCAGGAAACAACAGGAACTCCGCAGGAATGATGTCAATGGACCTCACTCGAATAAACCGACTCATCCATCCTTGATCCTTGTCTCCGTCGTCGCTAGAAAAGAAGGGATTGGTGGATCGCAGTCGTAGTTTAATTAGACCTCGGAAATGCAGAGGCCGATACAACCTAATAAGGTGACTAAGAGTAAACTCAAGCTCAGCCTTTCTAGCAAAAAATCTCATCATCAACACGATCCGCCAGAAAGACGGATGGATCTGAGCCAAAGTAACTCGATACCTTCGACAGAACTCGAGCACGAGTTGGTCAAGGGGACCCAATTTAAAGGGGTACGTACACATGTTCAGAAACCCCTCTACATGGGCCATAATATCCTCTTCCCGAGAGGGTATCTACAGTACTACTTCTTTTCCCATCCATAGTCTCTTCTCACAGCTTCAAGGTGTCTCTCTTCGATTGACCGAATGTACCTCGATATGTGTTCTCGGTGGCAAGGGACATTTGGAGTCTTCTCTACTGTGAAATCTTTCTTCAAGGCGAAGGAGTTCGAGATTGGTTCGCTAAGCGCCGGCGGTGTACCACCGGTCGGGCGGGAAGCAGAGGTGGGGATTCCCTCTTTTTGATGAACGGATTTGGATATGGTAGCCATGGTTTCTTCAAAACAAGAAAGGGAAGATGAAAACTCCAGCAAAAGCTTTAAACTAATATGGCGGAACTGGTGAAGGAAAAGAACTCTACAGAGGAAGATAGTTTCACAAAGCGGTAAAGTTCTTAATGAAGGGGAAAGCAAGTATATATAATATAAAGACAACGACTATTCATTAATGTTGATAACCAACCAGCTCTGACGAAGCAATTATGACTTTTGGGGAAATGAACCGACATGCCACTTCGGTCGCTTCATGGTCACGTCACACAAATGACGTCACCATATAACGTTTCGAGGGGTCGAGAAGGCGAATTGTTTCCTTATTAATCTTTTCTCAGAAATGTACGCGATTGAAATCATAGAAGCCCGATTTTAAGGGTCTCTGTTACACCAAGATCAAGCTCGGAGGGTTTGAAATAAAGCTCGAACTCGACCTTTGAATGAACACTTAAAGGCAGAATATTCAAGGCATTAATGCAAAGCAAAGGTGAAACAAGAAGATTCTTTGTATCCCAAAAGGCGTATTTACATGGCTGCATTCACAAAGCTCTCACACGGATCCCTTACACAAAAAAAGAGAAAGAGGAAATACAAGGAACGAAAAAGGGCCTAGTCTTCATCCTCACTGCTCTACGAGCCGCTAGCAAAGCCCTCGTCGGAAGTGATCAAAGTTGCTGACTCTTCTTCTAAGGCCTTCGCTTCCCCTACCTCGGCAGAAAGATCAAAACCCTTGGCATGCATTTCCTCAAAAGCCTGCCTTTGAGATTCTAAACGAGCATGGTTGAGGGCGCGAGTCAGTTTGAGCTCGTCCTCTTCAGATATCTTCTTGGCCCGAGCATTTACAGCAGCAACATCATCCCGGTATGAGAGTATGAGTGCGTCATTTAGACTTGGCTATGGATAACGCGGCGGCTAATTCGGCATGAAGCGCTTTATATTTGTGGACCTCCTCTTTCACACCCTGAAGAAGATGTCAGTCCGAGGTCAGCTTCTCTCGAAGAGATTCCTTCTCAGAGGACATGTCGTCCATGCTCTGCTTCAGTTCAAGGATCTCAGCATTTTTGGCCACAATCTCTTCCCGAAGTCGCCCCACTAGGTCATCCTTCTGTTGGATCTGTAAAATCCAAGTCAAAGTGTTAAACGATAAAATGCAAAAAGGGTAAGCAAGACCTCGAAGGCTAAGCTACTTGTTCGATGTAGTTGGCTCACTCTTGGAACGCTTTCTCCGAGCTTGCTCAAAGACCACTCAATTCCTCTTCCCTTCGGGTGCATAGCATTTTGAGCTAATCCGACTCCAACTTGAGCTTCCTAATATCCTTCTCAAGATGAGCCAGCTTGGCTTATAACTTTGAGAAGGCCTGGTCGTAGAGCATTAGGACTTGAAACACAAAGGAAAGAAGTTAGAAAAACAAGAACCAAAACTCAAAGCACAAATGTTGTATAAACAAATTACCCTCTTTTGGAGTTTCTCAGCCTCCTAGAACATAAGCGGGGCATCGAGATCAGGTTCCTCCTCAATACCGGCTAAATAATCTTCAAATATATCATTCTCTCCTTGGGATGCCCCCACATCGGGAGTTCCCCTGTTTTGGGCATCGCATATTTGTCCTGGAGAAAATGATAGACCAGGTGGAGGATCACCTATGTTAACAACCCAAATAGAGGCTTTCTCTTACCTCCGAGAAGTTTCAGAGCTAGGTCCCCGAAATTCGCCGACCAAGTGCTCATCGGCACAAGATGTATCCTAGTCGATGACCGGCTCGAGGACTTCATTTAAACCCTCCTCGAGAGTCTTCTCAACTCGAGGTGAGACTCTATCGGCAACCTCTGGCTCAGCAGTCCTCGGATAAGCAACCTTCAAAACGTCGATGCTTCATTTTCCCATGAGTACCAGTGGAAAATTGTCAACATCTTGGTATTCAGCACAAAGGCTCTCAGTGGCTGCCGGAATTTAAGGCCGTCGTATCGGCCTCAGACTTTTGAACCTTGGCTCTCTTTGGTTTCAGAGACTCCGATGGCGTCTCCTTCTTCCTCTTTTTATCTTTGGCAGGTTTTTGGGTCTCCACTTCGCCGGGTGGAGGCGGCCTCATCAAAGCAGCTTCTCCGAGGCTTGCATAAGCACAAAAGATCGAGTATACTACCAAGAAATCTTTTATTGAGGAATTCAAATACAATAGTGATAAAAACTTGCTGTGATTTTTGGCCTCCCATAAGGTTTTGGCCAAGTCGCGCCAGACGCGTTTAGCGTATAGGGAGGTGGAATCCAATTATCGAACCCAGCCCGGGAGGTCCTTAACAGAAAAGAACAAGTTCAAAAGGGAAAGGAAAACATTCAACTAACGAAGAATATTCGATGAATTAACACTTACGATTCATATTCCATTCCTCGGGAAATGGCATCTTCTCAGTAGGGATCAGGTCTGAGGTCCTGACTCGGACAAAGCGGGTAATCAACCCTCTATCCTTGTCTTCGTCAATGCTGGCAAAAAAGACCTTCGAGGCTCGACGTTGTAACTTAATTAGGCCACCTTGATAAAGACGAGGGCTATACAGTCTAATCAGGTGGTCAAAGGTGAAAGGAATCCCCTCAACTATGTTCAAAGAGTATCTGATTAGATAGACAATTTGCCAGAAAGAAGGATAGCTCTGGCCGAGTGTCACTTGATATTGTCGGCAAAAATCGAGGATCACTGGATCTATTGGCGGCGAAGAAGGGTCCACAGGACCTAAGGTGAAGGGATATGTGTATACGCTGAGAAAGCCATCTTTGTAGGTAGTAATATCTTCTTCAGATGAAGGTATCTCCACTCGCACCGCCTCCCCCCAACAGCAGTCGGCCTTTACCTTTTCGATATCGGTTACCAGGATGATAAATCTAGACATGGGATCGCATCGGCCTGTTACCGAAGAAAGTTTATCAACCTTAAAATCAGATGATATTCCGCGAGGCCCGGGGATGCACTTCTCAACACAAGGAGGTACTACTTTTTGGCTCTTAGACGAGCGTGAAGAAGAAGGGACTTTCTCTTTTTGATGGACTGTCTTAGACGTCTTGTCCATGACTATGGTAAAGTTTCAGAGTAAGAAGAAGAAACTGACGAAGAAATGAAAGCAGAAAATGGATGAAAGTAGAAAACTGTTAGCAAGGATTTGAAGATGTTGTAAAGAGTAAAAGTATGAAAGGTGAAAGATTGAAATATTTATAAAGGTCCTCTAAGAGTATTGGAGGAGTTTAAAGGGCGGCCAATAGCGGTTCGTGGGCTTTCGAGATTCGTGTTGACATGACCTCTGTATAACATTTTAATCACATCAATTGATGAAATCACGTGGCTGACGTCACGAAGGGGGTACCAAAGAGCCAAGGATTCAAAATCGTTTCTTATCATTTCACTCTAAGAAACGCGGGGATTATCTGTATACGGTCAAAATCGAGGAAGTACGATTTTGGCCTCTATGGCATTTCGAGCCCGGTCTCGAGAAGCTCGAAGCAGAGTCTGAAGTTCGACCCAGAGGTGCATCCCTCGAGAGAGTATATCGAAGGCTCATCACAGCATACCTCGAGGCAGTATAAAATCGGTGGTCGTCATGAAAAGGAGAGAAACTCCCAAGGACACGTGGCTAGAGCTAATAAGGTTTGTAAGAGATAGTACAAGTCCGTACTAAGCCGTTATACATTTCTACCAATAGCAATTCTTTGTCATAATTATACATATACTATGTTGGGATTCTACCCTCTTATATAAAGGGGATTCCTATCATTTTGTAACACACATGAATATTCACTACAATAGAACATTCTCTACTTTTTTCGTGCTCAACACTGTCCCCCAGCTTTATTAGTTTTAGTGTTCTTAATTTATTGTTCTTCATTTATTGCTTAATCTGACCTCGACGTCCCGGACCCAATGAGGTCGAGGCCCTAGTCTTGTGACAACTTTGGTTTTCATATTTTACTTTCCTTACTTACACTTAACATTTCCTGATTATTAACTAGTATTAGAATAAATCACATATTTTTAGAACCACAAATCAAATATAATTGTTAGTACCATTTTTAAAGGTAAACAGTCACATCTATGGCATCATCTCACCGGACCCTGTCCTATAGAACCAGAAGGTGGGGATCATCATACTGACACTTTCTGATGCAGTAATAAAGAGAAGACCGAGCAACCACACAAGTTAATACCTAGCTAGTCTCTCAAATATCCAATCTCACGAACTGGCTGGCTAAGGCATGAACATCCAAGGCTAAGGGCCTCTCAGCTGCCGGAAGATATGCCAGACTGGTACAATATAGTGATATTATAGTCTTTGAGTAGCTCCAACCGCCTCCGCTGACCTAGATTAAGGTCCTTCTGCCGAACAAGTGTTGTAAACTCTGGTGATGAGTGTAAATCTCACCGTACAGATAATGACGCCAGATCTTCATGGCGTGAACAATAGTTGCTAACTGGAGGTCATGAACCGGATTCTTCTCATGCACCTTCAACTGTTTGGATGCATAGGTAATCAGCCTACCATCCTGCATCAATACCGCCCCAAGGCCAATCTCGAGGCATCACAATAGACAGTGTAGGACCCCGAAACTGTACGCAATACTAATACTGGGGTTGTAGTCAAAGTTGTCTTAAGCTTCTGAAAGCTCTCCTCACACTCCTCGGTCCACCTGAATGGAGCACCATTCTGGTTCAATCTGGTCATAGGTGTTGCAATAGATGAAAACCTCTCTATGAAGCGACGGTAGTACTCTGCCAAACCAAGTAATTTGCGGATCTCCGTAGCTGATGACGGTCTAGGACAACTCTGCACTGCCTCCACCTTCTTTGGATCTACCTTGATCCCATCACAAGACACTATGTGGCCCAAGAATGCCACTGAATCAAGCCAGTATTAACACTTAGAAAATTTTGCATACAATTTCTTCTCTCTCAAAGTCTGAAGCACGATCCTCAAGTGCTTCTCATGATCTTCCCGAGACCGGGAATATACCAGGATGTCGTCAATAAACACAATGACAAAGGTATCAAGATAAGGTCGGAACACACTGTGAATCAAATGCATAAAGGTTGCTGGGGCATTGGTCAGCCCAAATGACATAATAAGAAACTCATAGTGATCATATATGGTCTTGAAGGCAGTCTTCGGGATGTTTGGTTCCTTAATCTTCAACTGATGACAGCCAGAACGCAAGTCAATCTTGGAAAATACCCTGGCACCTTGTAACTGATCAAATAAATCATCTATGCGAGGCAAATGATACATGTTCTTCATTGTAACCTTGTTCAAACACCGATAATCAATACGCATACGCATAGAACCATCATTTTTATTCACAAATAAGACCGGAGCACCCCAAGGTGATACACTGGGCCTATTGAAGCCCTTATCAAGAAACTCATACAACTCCTCTTTCAACTCAGGAGGAGCCATACGGTAGGGTGGAATAGAACTGGGTTGCTTGCCCGACAACAAATCAATGCCGAAATCAATATCTCTATCAGACGCCATACCTGGAAGATCAGCTGGAAATACATCAGGGAAGTCCCTCACTACTGGGACTGACTCAACTATAGGGTATCAACACTGACATCTCTCACATAGGCCAAATACGCATCACACCCCTTCTCAACCATCTGCTGAGCCTTAAGAAATGAAATGACCCTCACGGTCTTAGCATGACAATCAAGAATATCATAATGGAGCAACAACCAGTCCATGCCTAAGATAACATCAAAATCTACCATATTGAGTAATAACAAATCGGCTGTGGTCTAAAAACCACTAAGAGCAATCAAGCATGACGGATATACATGGTCCACAATGAGAGAATCTCCCAGGGGAGTAGATACATAAACAAGGGAACTCAAAGAACCCCAAAATATCCCCAAATGTGGAGCAAAATAAGAAGACACATATGAATACGTAGAGCCTGGGTCAAATAATACTGATGCATCCCTATGATAGACAAGGACGATACCTGTGATAACCGAATCTGAAGCGACAACCTCTAAACGGGCTAGAAGGGCATAGTACTTGGCCTGGCATCCCCCTCTAGGGCGACCTCGAGCTGGATGAGGAGGTGGAGTGGCGGATGGGGCTGGAACAATAGTCGGAGGACCTGGTGGAGCATGTGGAGGTTGGGAAATCTCTAACCGTGTGATGAGTGTCACCACACTCAAAAAAAACCCTCGGAATATGCAGTGGTTGAGACTGACTCGGGCCTGGCCTGCTGGACTGGTCGGTAATAGCACATAGAGTAGAAGGCATACTGGATACTGGCGGTGCATAATAGGGCTCGTAAGGTCTAGGAGGAGCTGGGACACCGCTGGCTGCAGGAAGAGTTGAATGAACAGGGCGACTCACAAAACCCCTACCGTAGCGTTTTGCTGGTGCACGAGCTCTTGAATAATGTCTCGTCTCTGAGATAGCGGTAAGTGGAGTCCTGGTCTGAGAAGAACAAGGTACGCAATTCCCTCTCTATTATGTTAGTCGGACCTTAGGTGAGGCCGAAACTAGATATACACACTTAGAAAAATTAGTGCTTACTTTAATAAGCACCTCTAGGAAACTAAAATTGTATTTTCAGTGTCATCCAATATGTGTTGTAACAACTTATCCACTTTAAAATATTTTGCACAAACCCAAGCTTTCGGGTCGATTGGCCAAATTAGCCGTAGAAATCAGCGGGTACAATATTGAATATCGACCATGAACCGCCATCAAGTCTCAAATCTTAGCAAACTTTGTGGCTGACTTCACGCTAGCCCTCGTACTCGAGGTTTAAAGAGAACTTTTAATAAAATCAGGTACATCCTCAGGAGTCTGGACCCTATTACGGACGGTGCTTCAAACGCAAAGGGGTCCGGTCTGGGCATCGTACTAAAACTACCAACAGGTAATGTAGGGGTGGGCATCAGTTGGTTCGGTTCAGTTATGAATATTATTGGTTTAATATATCGGTTATCGATTTACAAATATGATAAATCGATAACCAAACCGATAAGATATTAGTTATCGATTATCGGTTAATCGGTTATCGATTATTATCGGTTTCGTTATCGATTTACCCGATAAGATAACACAATTCACTGAAGTTAAGCAAAAAAGAGAAGAATTCACATATATCATACTAACCAATTCTGTGTTCTAGCCACAACTAGTATTTGAAGCATGTTTCATTTTGACAAATTCATGACATGTGCAGTCTCAAAAATTGATACTACATTTCCACGAGCATTCCATCTCCATTTCACTTGAAATATTAGTTAACAGGAACATAAATTATAATTTTTTGGTTTCCTGTCAAACCATAATCAAAAGATAAATATCATTTTTCAGAGTCCAATAAGAGAACTAGTAATTCACCAGTTGTCCAAACATAACTAAAATAGTGTTATTTCTTCAACAGCAGTTGTCCAAATACGTTAATAACAATGCCAAGTAGTGGCAATTTCACCTTAAAATTAACAAGTACAAACATAGTACTAAAACATGAGCATAAAATAAAGAATCGAAAACAATCAAAAATCCTATATTTTTATTATTGAACTCTACAGTAAAACTCAAAAGAAAGGAACGAAATTTGTTCTTAACGAAGAAGTAACTTTGGAATACAAACTTATGCTAAGATTTTTAAGAATGTGGTTGTACTTTGAATTCTGAAGAAGAACTATTCAAGAATTGAATCAGAGTCTGAAGAGTGAACTGTGAAACTTCAATCTTGAATGCGGCTGGGAAAATTGGGAGAAAAAGAGAGAATAATGAAGCCCAAATATATTTATATACTTAAGGGTATATCCTAATTTATTAAATCTTATTGGGTTATTTATTAACCCGTTAAGAAATTGGGCAAACTGTGGCCCGAACCGATAACACAATAGTGAAACAATACAAAACCGTTATCGAACCGTTAACCCAATAACCCGATATCGATACCCCAATAAGATTTTTTTCCGTTCGGGCTAACGGTTATACTCGATATATGCCCAGCCCTAAGGTAATGTAGTTAGACAATCTATTAGGACTACAAAATTGACTAACAATGAGGTTGAGTATGAGGCCATGATTGCAGGTCTCGAATTAGCTAAAAGCTTGGGAGCGGAGGTCATCCAGGCCAAGTGTGATTCCCTCCTCATGGCTGAAGATGACGAACTCAACTCGGGGACTATCGTACAACTCATGTGGTTGGTGGTCGAAGAAGGTCACGCCGACATAAACACCACAAGTTTGACCTGGGATTGGAGAAACACATACATAGAGTATTTGAAGAATGGAAAACTTCCATTATATCCAAAAGAATAGAGAGCTCTACGCACAAACTCTATTTATAAAGATATTCGATGAAGCGTTGGAAATATGTCTGGGACAGAGAGATACCGAATACGCCCTACGAGAAGTCCACGAGGGAACTTATGGAAATCATTCTGGTGCCGAATCATTGGTCGACAAAGTAATCAGAGCAGGGTACTATTGGACCGATATGGATAAAGATGCAAAGGAATTCATTCAATAATGTGACAAGTGCCAAAGGCATGCGCCAATGATTCATCAACCCGGGGAATGGCTCCTCTAGGTCTTATCTCCATGGTCGTTCATGAAATGGGGGATGGACATCGTCGGCTCTTGTCCATCATCCCCTAGTAAGGCTCAGTTTATTTTAGTTGTGACTGATATTTCTCTAAGTGGGTTGAAGCACATGCTTTCAAAAACGTCAAAGAAAATGAGGTCATAGACTTTATTTGGGACCACATCATGTGTTAATTCGGGATGTCGTCCCGAGATTGTATGCGATAATGGAAAGAAGTTCATCGGCAGCAAAGTGACTAAATTTCCCGAAGATCACAAGATCAAAAGGATCCTATCAAGGCCTTATCACCCCAGTGGGAACAGACAAGCCGAATCGACCAACAAAACCATCATCCAAAATCAAGAAGAGATTGACCGACGCCAAAGGGAAATGGAGAGAAATACTACTCGAGGTTCTATGGGCATACCGCACAACATCGAAATCTAGTACTGCAGCAACACCGTTCTCGTTAGTTTATGGTGCCAAAGATCTAATACCGGTCGAGGTCGTAGAACCTAGCATCAGGTTATGATATGTAACAAAAGAGTCAAGTAACTAGGCCATGAATACAAGGCTAGAGTTGTTGGATGAAAGACGTGAAGTCGCCCTCGTCCGGTTGGCCGCCCAAAAACAGCGGATCGAAAGGTACTATAATCGAAGAGCCAATCTTCAACATTTTAACATTGGGGAATTGGTGCTAAGAAAAGTCACCCTCAACACCTGAAATTCGAATAAAGGAAACTAGGTCCGAATTGGGAAGGCCATATCAGATTCTCGAAGTCACTAGAAAAAGGTCCTACAAGCTCGGCATGATGAACGACGAACAACTACCGAGCAATTGGAACATATCAGACCTAAAACGATACTACTGCTAAGGCACGGACCCCTTCCATTTTCAATTATATTTTAAACTAACTCTTGTAGATGTTCGATCAGAAACAATGCTGGATTCTTTGACACGAAGTCTTTAGGTCTAAAAGCACGCGTTGCACTCTTTTTCCCTTAGACCAGTTTTGTCCCCAATGCGTTTCCCAAAGAGGTTTTTAATGAGGCAACCATTGATCATTCTAACTTAGAACGATTCAACAGTATCTGAGGCTTCTTTGCAATCAACCTCGAATACTAGAATGTCAACTTTGTTGCGAGAAAATTACTTCATAGCAACGGGGTCTCGATAGATAAATTTTTAAGGGGCAAACGGTCAAACGAACCATGCCCACATAGGTTTCCCAAGCCTTGGCACAGAACATGTACGCATGTATAGTCATTTATAAAGAGAAGTATTTTTCCTTGCCGATATCTCATGCCTTAGAAAAGTTTTACCACTTTACAATTTCATACTCTCGATCTATTATGGAAACATGTTTAAGAGACGATCACAACCAGAGTTCGGATAATTACCCCCCACGCACGGGGAATGTTGTCCGAAAAGTAATTTCGAACAAGATTGAATTATTGAAACTTCAAGGTTATAAGACCTTTTAGGAAACCGTCGAATTTTAAAGGCCACGGCCTCCCCACTCGAGGACTGATACTTCGCACAAGCTTGAAATAAAATGGGAAAATAAGCCCAATGAGAAGATCATATACTAAGAGTCTACGGTCAAATTAACACGGTTTGGAGATGTCCAAATTCCATAACAAAACAGGCCTACAAATTCTTTCATAACTAGTTAAAAAGGCTACCCCGGCAAAGTCATAAAGGGCTTATATAATACCAAGCCTAAAAAAACTCTAATGAATACAAGATTGTTTGAACTCTCGAACGGTCCCTTATTATTTCATGCTAAGGCATTACAAGTTTTGTAAACACAAGTGACAAAAACATTTTCAAGCCGAAAAGGGGAGAAAGCCTTACTTGTATAAATAATCTTTTTACAAAGGCCAGATAGACCTAATACAAAAAATTCAAAAGCCTAAGGGCTGTTTTTACTTTAAGTTCGAGAGACCATTCTCGCTCAACTAAAAAACCTAAGAGTTACCTTATTTCGAGTTCGAGCAGACCATCGCTCGATCATAAAGCCTAAGGGCTATACTAATTTTGTTTCAAGAAAATTGTCTCAATCTCGGACCTTAGAATGCAACTTCATAATTTTATTAGGCAAAAGGGAAGAAACGTTTTTATATAAATATCTCAAAAATAATTTACAAGGGAAGCATGGCCCGATGAAAATCATATACAAAAAAGTTGAAACGGCCTTGAAAGAGACACAAAATATACAAATTCTAAAGGGCCAAGTCTTCTCCGGGAGCAACATATTCACTCTCGAGGCCTTCTCCACTTTCACATTTGCTCATGCTCTCAGAATCATCGTCATTAGGAAAGTCCAACACTCTAGTTTCAACCTCAAGATCCTTAGCACTCTATATCTCGGCTATAAGATCGAAGCCACGAGCATGGATTTCCTCGAGAGTCTCCCTTCTAGACTGGCATTTAGCATGCTCGGCAACCCAATTTGCTAGAGCCAGAGCAGCTTTGGCAACTTCATTTTCTCTTTCATGCTTCGGAGTTGGGTTTCAGCCGAGGCCAGTTGAGCTCGGGCAGCCTTCTTTTTTGAGGCAAATAGATCCATATTCTACTTCCACGCCTCGGCCTCCGCCTTCACTGCATCCATTTCCTAAAGTTTCCCGATCACATCGAGCTTTTGCTCGACCAGTGGGAACGAACCGTTAGCCACCATGCTTGAGTCAGTGTCATTAACTTCAAAGGTTCCTTCTTACCTTCTCGGCCAGATCAGCTTGTTCTTTCTGATCCGCTTCTAGCTCAGTACGAAGTCTTTTTGCTTCCCCGTCTCTTTGCTCACTGAGAAGCTTGAAGTCATATTTCTCCTCAGCGAGACCTCGTATTTCTGCCTCACACTGGCTCAGCTCCCTTCGAGATCAGAAGAAAACCTCCTGATGAAGTACAAAAGCCTACAAAAATAGAGAGAGGGAATTATACATAGAAAGAAAAGTAACAGTATGAAAATTGACACCGACAAAGAAAATATGGGCTTACCTGGTTTAGAGCCTGTTGGGCTTCATTGAAAAGATAGGTTCCCGCACTTCATCCATATGGGCTTAGTCTTCTTCCGTGACCAAGCATCGGAGGTAGTTAACCACCCCTACGGGGGCAAAAAGAACCCGAGCATCCTCCGGGACCGAAATGGTAATTGATCGCCTATGCTCGGGATTGGCACTAGGGGCCGAAAATTGATGGGTTAATTTAAAGCTCGAGGAAGCTTCGCTCGAGCTCTTCCTCAGTATCTCTAAATCTCTCAAACCAGTAACATCTTATGCCCCAACAAAATAACCACGTAAAGGATATTCCTCTCCATGGGCTCCTTTCCCGTGGAAAATTTCCACGACCCGAGCTTCCTGAATCATCGCCTCGGTGAATGAAGGAAATGAGGGGGAGTCTCCGATTTCTATCATCCCAAGTAAATCTTTTGGGGAACTTTCTTTGTCTCAAGGAGCCTCAATCCCGGTTTCCACAACAGCATCCACCGCCTCCTAAGCGGCTTTCTCACCCCGAGGTGAGGCACCTTCGGCTCTTTTTGGCTCGGAGACTTCAGCCGAATATTCCCCTGGATATCATCAGGTCGGGGTAAAGCATTTTCAGCTTCCACCGGCTCAGTAACTCTTTGAGTCTTAGCGGTAGCTCGCGCACGGGCCACCATCCTAGAATTATCTTCTCTCTCTTCTTCTTCTTCTTCTTCCTCTTCTTCTTCTTCTTCTTCTTCTTTTTCTTCCCTTAGCCTTTGGACTGACTCCAAAGTCAGAGGGATAATGTTTCCCTTGGGTTTACGAGCTACTCTCTTTCTGGGTTTTTCCCCTCGGAGCACGAAGCCCTTTTCCTCTTACTCTCATTCGCCGACTTCGAGATAGGTGGTGAAATTTCTTCATCACCGGATGGCAGCCTCATCATTGCGTCCTTTCCAAGACCTACAAAAGGAGAAATTAAGTAAGTTCAGAAAGATGTTTGAATAATGGTCAAATTATTAAGTCAGGAAGAAGGCTTACCGTGATTACAGGACTCCCACCGGCCCTTTGACAAATCGCACCATGCTCCCTCGGCATGTGTTGACTTTGATACTAGGATCCTAACCAAGTTCTCGAGATGGGGAACTGCACCTGGCATCCAAGCAACGACTGCATCAAGTAGAAAACTGATAAGAAAGGACGACAAAGTAAAGACAGTGAATAGAAATCAAAGACGGAGTTATACTTATGTTTCATATTCCATTCTCAGCCGGGACTAGGTCCATGGTCTTCACTCGGACAAACCGGCCCATCCAGCCGCGGTCTTTGTCTTCGTCTATGCCCGAGAAGGGTTCTTTTGTGGCATGACGTTGAAGCACTATTAGTCCACCTCGATAGAGTCGAGGGTTGTACAGTTGTATGAGGTGATCGAGGGTGAAGGAAATCCCATCGACTTTGCTCACAAAATAGCGAAGTAGTATCAAGATCCTTTAGAAAGAGGGGTGAATTTGGCCAACGGTCACCTGATATTACTTGTAGAAGTTTATAATGACCGGATTGAGGGGGCCCAACATGAAGGGGTAAGTTTAAACACTTAGGAACCCCTCCACATGGGTGGTGATTGCTTCTTCTAGAGCCGGTACCACCACCTGTTTGTTACCCCAATTTCAGTCCTTTTTAACTTGTTCGAGGAGGATTTTGGGTATCGAGCATATATATCTCCATAACATCTCGCATCGACTAGGAACCGAGGTGGTTTTCTCGACTTTGAAGTCGGAATCAGTGACATATCCCGCGGTAACAAACTCTTCGTGGCGTGGCTCTGCTGCTGGTTTCTCGCCGGCTGGCCGGGACGAGGAAGTAGTTTCTTTCTGTGGAACCATTTTCTATGTTTTGGCCATTTAGTTTTTGTGGGAAAATAAGAATAGAAATTGAAATATTTGGTGTTTTAGGAAAACAAACAAAGAAACTCAAAGACCCTAAGATAGTAAGCTTTGAAGAAGGCAAAGAACTATGAAGATTAGAATGAAGAAGATTCAAAGTAAAGTTTGAAAAAGTGAAGGACGGGGCTATTTATTGATTTCACAATGATGGTTCAAAACAGGTAGTGGTTGACTGCCGACTGACACGCATTAAATACCTAGGAAATCATACCGACGAGATATTTCGGTCACCTCTAATGCTTACATCATGATGTACCGAGGTGAAGTTCGAGAACTCAATTCTTTTCTTGTCATTAATCTTCAAAAAACGAGGGGACTATCTCTATACGGTCAAAATCGGGCTTTCCCAATTTTGTATGGTTAATCGAGACCGGGGTGGCAGGACAAGGTTCAACCTCACATTGTATCGGACTTTGACAAGAAGATAGATTTCCTAGCTCTTGAATCAGTGACTGATCAAGATCGAGACCAGCCATGATCGAGATCAAGCGGGATAGAGATAAAGCGAGATCGAAGGAAGTCTGCTGAGTCGAAAAACAGAAAGCAGAGAAATTCGTGATCGGGCATGGATCGTGGCGTAAAACTCAGCACGTATCAAGTCAAGATCGGTTAATTAGCCAATTATGGGATTTCTTTCTGTATTTAGAATTGTACCATAGGTAGAATTCCTATACTATATAAAGGAGGTTCTAATAATTTTGTAATCATAATACTCACACATATCAAAGCAATATACTACATTTTCTTTCTTAAGCTTTCTTACTATGTTGTTTAGTTCATATTTTTCAATAACATACTCATTTGGTTCGAGGGCGACCTAGCTTGAGGGCTAAAGTTGCGCATTATATTGGTTTGCTTTATTTTATAGTTAATTTTTAATATCAATTTTCATATTCTTATTTTGTGCCAAGTGAAATCACCTATCCATAAAATCACTTATAAATTTAATTGTTATCCGATTTTAAGGGTGAACAATATATTACCCATATTTGCTTCTAGCATGACCAGTGAGCTTAGATATGGAGAAAAGGTGGAGATATTTTTCAGTAGGAGTTGGAATTGCTGTATAATAGGCCAATAATAGGCATAATCATAAATTGTCTGCACGTTGGGCCTTTTATAAGTTAAAATTGGACTTCTCAAATTCCCATCTAGATTGTTTGGTGAAGTCACAAACTCAAATCACATCCCCAGCAAAACTAGATTTTTTTTCTTAAAATGGATGAATCTCCTTCAAATTCATAATTGAGTGTTTGAAAGAACTCTGTTTGAAGCTTATAGCACTGAGAAATTAAGATAAAACTACCATGTATAACCCCTCAAAATTTTAATAGCCCATGTTTTCCCCTGGACCCGAAATGTCTCTCTGGCCCAAACATATTACATCTAATGGCCCATAATCCATAATACACTGACTCGCCTCTTAACTCATTTTCCTATTGCACTCGGCTCTCTCGAAACACCGTTTCTTCTCAAACAAAGCTTCTCCATTTTTACTCTTGCTCTCAATGTAAGTCAAAATTTAGTAGGTTTTCCAATAATTGTTCATAGTCGACTCTATAATGGAGGAAAAGAAGTCTTTGAAGAAACATAGGAAGTTGAGGGAATCTCCACATTCTATGAAATTAGCTGGTAAATTAGTGAAATATAAACCTAGTTTCATTAGGAATGATGATGACTATTTTGAAGATTTACCAGAGTCTGGGTGCGATTTGGGGCATGCAACCCCTAAATCTGTTGAAGCAATGAAAAATATCCATGTTGAAGGAATGCAAAGTACCCTTGTTGATAGAAGGACTCGTTCACATAGCGGGACTCCCAACGATAGATTAACAAGGTCACAAACTACTGCTCATCGAGTAGTTGTAGAAAAAGGCACAAGTTCAAAAAGAAATATAAAAATGGTGGGAAAGGATGTTGTGAAGGATAAGGGTAAATGTAACGACCCGGCCGGTCGTTCCGTAGAATTTATATTATAAATACTGTTATTGATGTGTTAGAGTTGGTAGGCTTGAAATCGGAATGGTTATAATGAGAAATTAGTCACTTAGTCTTTAAAAATAGCCTTAAAGTTGAAAAGGTCAACTGAAAGTTGACTTATTGGTAAACAACCTCGGAATACAAATTTTATGGATCGGGTAGCTTCGCTAGGTGATTTTGGACTTAGGAGTATGTTTAGAATAATTTTTTGATGTCCGGTGTAGTATTAGGCGTGAATTGACGAAAGTTAGTTTTTGGCAATTTCCGGTTGGCAGTGAAAAATAGGCTATCGGGGTCAGAATGGAATTTCGATAGTTGGAACAGGTTCGTAATGTCATTTTGGATGTGTCTGCAAAATTTCAGGTCAATCGGAGTTGATTTGAATAGTTTCGGCATCGTTGGTGAATTTTAGAAATATCAAAGTTCTTAGGCTTGAATCCGGTGTGATTTTGGTGTTTTGATGTTAGTTTTGGTGTGCCGGGCGTGCAACTAAGTTTGAATGATCATATGTGATGTGTTGGTATATTTGGTTGGGGTACGGAGGGGCTCGGGATTGAATTCATGTGGCTAACGGGCACTTTTGGGTTTAGGAAAAATGTTGGTTTTCTGGTGTCAGTGCAGCAGGAAATTGTTCATCGCGATCGCAAGGATAGGGTTGCGATCGCGTAGAGTAAGGTTCGAGGCAGGTCATTTTGGTCTATGCGATCGCGTAACGAGGTCCGCGATCGCAGAGTGCGGGCAGGCTGAGCTGTGCGATCGCGTGAAGCATGTCTGCGATCACGTTCGTTAAGGAACAAAAGCTCTGCAATCGCGTGGCTATGTTTGCGATCGCAGAGAGTGTTTGGGGCAGATGGAAATTTATTCTTCGCGATCGCGACCTTGTTTCTGCGATCGCAGTGCATTAGTACCTGGGCAGTAGTTAAATATTTCCTCCGCGACTTAAACCCGTTGTTACACCATTGTTGTACGGAAAAGAGCTCTTGGGGGTGGTTTTGAAGAGGGAAATTCTTGTTCTTCATAGAGGTAAGTGTTCTAGTCATTAAAACTCGATTAGGGGTGATTATAGAACATAAAACCAATGGAAGATCAGTAGAAAAATTGGGTTTTAGGGCTTGAGATTATGAGACCTTTAAGGGTCGATTTGAGGGGTCAAACGAACTCCGATTTTGGTGTTCTTTATATGTACGGACTCGTGAGAGG
This sequence comes from Nicotiana undulata, assembly GCA_005239495.1. Classification (NCBI taxonomy): domain Eukaryota; kingdom Viridiplantae; phylum Streptophyta; class Magnoliopsida; order Solanales; family Solanaceae; genus Nicotiana; species Nicotiana undulata. Next base: position 45,219 of record ML263916.1, on the reverse strand, counting down.
ACAAAGAACACTTTTGTATAAAAATTTCTGAGTTTTGGAATGCGGTACTGGGGATCAGGTTTTGACCGGTTTTGGATTTTTGAGCTAAATTTGATATCTTCCGATTGGAATTCGTTCCTTAAGCATATATTGATGATAAAAACTGAACTTGGTATATTTGGAGCTTTCGAAGGTTGATTCGAGAGGCAAGCGTGTTGTGGAATAGTTCCAGGCTAGTTTTGTGGTAAGTAATGTCTTTAAATCATGTCCTGAGGGTATGAAACCCCGGACTATGCACCCTTCACGGGTTTTGGAATACAAAGATTGAAACTTGGGAAATATATTCCCTACTTAGGCAACTATTGAGTTGCGAAACCAATTTTTAAGCGTTTGCTTAATTAGTATTTATATATTATGATATATTTTGGACTGTAAGCCGTGTTTGGGGCCTAGTGACGATTTGTTTACCCCTTAGAGGACTGTTTTACTGTGTTTCCTCACTTGATATGTGTTGAATTACACTCAGTCTTTTCCTGATAAATTATTTTGACACTCAGAGTATTTTGATACTACCTCTTGAAAATGAAACACTGTTCTTGGGTCGAGAACCCGGTATATTATGGCCTGAAGGGCAAATTAAGAGTGTCTGACTGAGTGAGGTTGCTGGCCTATATTGTGAGGATGTTATGATATGAGTGAGGCTGCTGGCCTATATTGTGAGGATGATATGATATGAGTGAGGCTGCGGGCATATATTGTGTGTGATTTATGCCATGTTGTGGCTTATTATAGCGCTTGGGCTGTAGGAGCCCCTCCGGAGTCTGTAACACACCCCCAGTGAGCGTCGGTACCGATTGAGTGATGCCCGCGGGGCTTATAAAGAGTGATGGTGAGGTTGCCTAATGGGCAGAGTGATTGTGAGGTTGCCTNGATGCCTGATGGGCGGTTGCCTGATGGGCTAATACTGAAAGATATTGTGATGAGAAATGATTATGGCCCGAGGGACAAATTTATGAAGATTTTTACTGAGTTTTCAAACTATGATTTACTTCGTTTTCACACTGGTTTTACTGAGAATTTTACTGAGATATACTGATATTGCACTTGTTTCGAAGGTTTTTCTGAAAACTGATTTCGAACTCATTATTTGATGAATACTACGTGGTGACTTGGTGTTTTACTGGTTTGTGGAATTGTGTACATGTTCTGTGTGTTTATATTACTCAGACTGTGATTTATTTTCATTACTACTGAGTTGGTGTACTCATAAAGACTCCCTGTGCCTCTGTGCACAGATTTAGGTACCGATTTGGAGTTGTAGCTGCCTTATTCGTTAGCAACAGTTCACGGGATTTTGAGGTAGCTGTCCAGCGTCCACAGCTTCTCCATTTCCCTTCCTTATTTAGTTTTAGCATTTGATTCAGAGACATATATTATAGTTTTAGCAGAGTTAGATTTATTTATTCTTAGATGCTCATGACTATTGACTCCAGTTCTTGGGAGGTTGTGTAGGCTAATATGGGAATGCTAAGACATTAATTTCATTATGTATGTTATGGTTGAATGCTTATTGTTAAATTGTGAACGGTTATAATTGAACAAAAGCGTAGTAATGTGATGGTTGGCTAGCCTAGTTCCACGATAGGCGCCATCACAGCCTGTGAGGATTTGGGTCATGCCAAGTTGGTATCAGAGCACTAGGTTACATAGGACTCAACGGTCATGAGACGGTTTAGTAGAGTCTTGCGTATCGGTATGGAGACGTCTGTACTTATCTTTGAGAGGCCGCAGAACCATTAGGAAAAATTCCACATTCTTGAATTCTTATCGTGCGAATCCATTTATTCAGTCAAAAGCGTAAATCTTTGAATTCCTTTCATGTATTCAAATGCGCACGCGAGCGCTTGGCATCTGTTGTGCGTCGGCGGCTTGTGACTTCCATGGGTGAGATGTGATTTTTAACATGTTAATAATGGGCCAGTCGGAAGGACTTGAGGCTGGATTTTGTCTGTGGATTGAGCGTTGAGATCTCATCTGGGTGAGCACATGTGTTGGGGGACTTATATGTCCGTTTGTGTCCTTATTGATGGAACCTTGTGTCTAGGCGACTATATGGTGAGTGTGGTCGGATAGTTAGATGTATTCAGGTTGTTTGACTGTGACCAAAATGAATTGGCGGGAGATGTGGCAAGAGCCATTGATTATTTGACTTCTGTATTGAGTTAGAATATGGCTTCGAGTTATGAGTATTGAAGGACCTCCTGTGTAGTTTATTTGTGGAGTGAAGTGGGTTTTCTTGTTATGTTCTGAGTTCCTGTGATGTCTTTTGAGCTAACCAATGCTCGAGTAGCATTCATGTATTTGATTAGCGGTGTATTCAGGCAGTGATTGCACTCCTTGTTATTGTATTTATTGATGGCATTTTGTCGTACTCTCGTAGCCAGGGATAGCATACTTGGCATTTGATGATGGTATTACAATGATATATGGAGGAGAAGCTTTGTGTGAAGTTCTCCAAGTATGAATTTTTGGTTCAGTTTAGTAGCAGTCTTGAGACACGTGGTGTCCAGTGAAGGTATCCATGTGGTCAGACGAGTGTGTGTAGAGCTTCCAAAAGCTCAAGAATCCCTTGACCACAACCCCAGTGTTAGTATTGCCATCAGCTTTAGGTTCTTATACCGCTTAATGGGATGTCTCGAAGGCAGGCAGTGGTCGTGTTCTAATGTAGGAAGGTATAGGGATTGCGTAATAGCTATGATCTTCGAAAGTGTATAGAGAGATATAATTTTGAGATTAAGCAGGTAGGGGTATCTCCTGCGGGATGTCTTGAGGTGTGTGACCCTTATGTTTATCTGTAGCAAGTTGTTTTCTACCAGTAGATGATGTATGTTGTAACTTGAGTTTAGATCGCTTGTGGGAGTTGGCATGATCATTACAATGGTGTATGCGAGAATTGCATACGAGTTGAGGGTTAGATGGTCTGGTTCATATAAGCTTATGGAGGATTTAGTGAAACCTCACCACAGTATGGTGGCAGTGATAATGTGTGGGCATCGTAAGTTATTGTTTGTCTTGATCCTTGTCTTTGATCCAAGTGGGGGAGTCCGCTAATGATAAGTTGATTACACGATTATATGTTGTATTGGTTTCGGTTCGAGGTATGTTGGTGAATCAGTTATGACCTGCAGAGGTGGAGTCTAGGAATGACTCGAGTGATGGAAATTTCTTCAATACAAGTTGTAATGTACTTTACGGATAGTGGAATTCATTGAATGATGGAGTTATACTGGTAAGTGTAGAGCGTGCAATGTATGAGTGCGCTTGTTGCTTCAAAGGTGTGGATTACTTTCCTAGTATGTGGATTTCAAGCAGGGTCAGGTCGTTCTGTTACTTGATTAGTTTAATGGAGAATTACGCAGAGTGGGTGACTCTCGAGGATGGTTTGGATGGTTCAAGGTTATATGTAACGATTGGAAGTCTTCAAGGTGTGAGAAGGGCTAGAACTGAGATTTACGGGGAAGGTGTCAAGGCTTGTGGTGTATTTGCATTATCATGGATTCTAACCCTCAGTATCAGGAAAGTGAACGTAATGAATTTAAATTCGCAGGAAGTCTCTTCAGCGTAAGTATTTCTAATGTGGTGCATTTTGGGATAGTTGAGGGAGTATTGAGCGGCTTATGAGCCTTAGACGGTATATTTTTATGCTCAGGTTTCGTGCGGTGAGTCGGGATTAAGAATTGCGGTATTATGGCAAGAAGAAGTATCAATTGGAAGGTAAGTCAGAAGGAACTTGGATAAATAGGACAATTTGGTAGTACGTCGGATCGGCATGATAAGGGATATGGTTAGTTCTTTGGGTGTTTATAAGGTAATGAGTTGTTACAGGTGTTTTCTTAGCAATTCTCTTGGAATTTTGTGGCATGCGTAGCTTGGTTGAGTTAGAAGGATTCAGTCCTGACATGTTGGTGTTGTACAAATGTGATTCGGGAGTTCTTGGTGATTTCTACCACGGTTTGAGATGCATATTTCTACTGGCATGAGGGCCATGTGGTGTATAGTGATTTTGATTCTAAATGGGATCAATGGAAAGTTCTTGGCTAGTGGGATACGTAGTTGTTTGTGGCTAGGAAGGGAGCATGAAGTTCTTATATTTATCATAGGATTGCATGGCGTATGCGGTATTTGGTGTATAGTGGAGAGTGGCATATGTGAGGCCACGATTCAGTTCTGGAAAGAAGGTCAGAACTGGCAATTTCAGATGATTAGGTAAAGGATACCACTATTGGGTGGCTGGATGAGAGTATACATTCATAAAGGGCAATGCGTTCGAATAAAGGTGCTTCATTGGTGTTACAACGCTCTCTTGTGGATCGACTGCTGATATTCAAGGTTACTTGATGTCACGGAAGAATTTTAGGGGTATCCCATGCGAAATGATTGAGTATTAGATCTGTGTTATATGTTTGAGTGGTGGAATTGGGATGAGATATGGCAATTGGTGCGCCTCATGAATTTTTGAGACTGGGAGTTTTCATGAACATTGTATTTGTGAACTACGAGGTTGCGAGCAAAGCTATTCAGGTGTTAGTATATGTCATGATTCAGTCAATGTGAATGTTCGAAGAGTTATTTGCCTATTGTGGGTGACCAGAGTTGACTTAGAGTTATTGGTAGGCCAGTATGGGGTGTTTCAGCATTGAGACGTATTGGTTATGCTCTTTCTGGTTCGAGTGGCATGGTATCATCCGACTTCCCCCGTGGTTATGGAAATGCACTTTAAGTAATTGATGTCGAATTTCGCATGGTTACTGATTTTGAGCAAGGTGGCTTAAAGTGTGTCATGTGATCCAGTGGTTGGATGGGATCACGCTTTGCAGCTCAGTTAGGTAGAAGTATGATCCTTGGTGTCGGATTTGTGTGATATGGTTTCACGAGGTGTATCAGGCTTTTAGCATGATATGGTAATGGCAAGAGAAATGGCAGGATAGTCCTCTCGTGTGAGTCTTCTTTATTTTATAAATTGAGCTTTTGGGATGTTGTTATTAAGTGCACGAGTTGCACAGGTTATGGCTCTGGATGGTATAGTGGTCTTGATGCTGATCGGACGAATGGTTACTAGTTCCTGCGTGTTCCTTTCATCATTGGCAGTATATGAAAGGGTTAGAATGAGGCTTTGCTTGATAAGAGGTTATTGACCGGTATTGGGTTGTTATAAGAAACTATTGTGAGTAGGAGTTATCGCCCACGAGTGCTTGAGTCATGCAGTGGATCATGGTATTTCATCTTGGGTTACGGATATGACTTGTTACAGTGTGCTCAAACTTATTCAGTTTATAGTTGTGGGATTTTGATCTTGTAAATTAATTCAGAAGAGAAAATGTAGTTGTAAGGTCTATGGGTCAGGTTTTTTGATAATGAAATTTCAGTTATGTTGTGTTATCAGACCTAGATGGGTAGGGTGATGTGAGATCAGCTCTGAATATGTGCATGGTAGGTTACACAATAATTTAGATGGTGTTTGGAACAACTCTAGGAACGTTCGAGGACGAACGTGTGTTTAAGTAGGGGAGAATGTAACGACCTGGCCGGTCGTTCCATAGAATTTGTATTATAAATACTGTTATTGATGTGTTAGAGTTGGTAGGCTTGAAATCGGAATGGTTATAATGAGAAATTAGTCACTTAGTCTTTAAAAATAACCTTAAAGTTGAAAAAGTCAACTGAGAGTTGACTTATTGGTAAATGACCTCGGGATGCGAATTTTTTGGCTCGAGTAGCTTCGCTAGGTGATTTGGGACTTAGGAGTATGTTCAAAATAATTTTGCGATGTCCGGTGTAGTATTAGGCGTGAATTGGCGAAAGTTAGTTTTTGGAGATTTTCGGTCGGCAGTGGAAAATAGGCTATCGGGGTCGGAATGGAATTTCGACAGTTGGAACAGGTTCGTAATGTCATTTTGGATGTGTCTGCAAACTTTTCAGGTCAATCGGAGTTGATTTGGATAGTTTCGGCATCGTTGGTGAATTTTAGAAATATCAAAGTTCTTAGGCTTGAATCCGGTGTGATTTTGGTGTTTTGATGTTAGTTTTGGTGTTCCGGGGGTGAAACTAAGTTTGAATGATCATATGTGATGTGTTGGTAGGTTTGGTTGGGGTCCCGAGGGGCTCGGGATTGAATTCAGGTGGTTAACGGGCACTTTTGGGTTTAGGAAAAATGTTGGTTTTCTGGTGTCAGTGCAGTAGGAAATTGTTCATCGCGATCGCAAGGATAGGGCTGCGATCGCGTAGAGTAAGGTTCGAGGCAGGTCCGTTTGGTCTATGCGATCGCGTAAAGAGGTCCGCGATCGCACAGTGCGGGTACTCTGAGTTGTGCGGTCGCGTGAAGCATGTCTGCGATCGCGTTCGTTAAGGAACAGAAGATATGCGATCGCGTAGCTATGTTTGCGGTCGCAGAGAGTGTTTGGGGCAGATGAAAATTTGTTCTTCGCGATCGCGACCTTGTTTCCGCGATCGCATTGCATTAGTACCTGGGCAGTATTTAAATATTTCCTCCGGGACTTAAACCCTATTTTACACCATTGTTGTACGGAAAAGAGCTCTTGGGGGCAATTTTGAAGAGGGAAATTCTTGTTCTTCATAGAGGTAAGTGTTCTAGTCATTAAAATTTGATTATGGGTGATTATAGAACATAAAATCAGTGTAAATTCATGGAAAATCAGTAGAAAAATTGGGTTTTAGGGCTTGAGATTATGAGACTTTTAAGGGTCGATTTGAGGGGTCAAACGAACTCCGATTTTGGTGTTCTTTATATGTACGGACTCGTGATAGGACAAATAACACTTTTGTATAAAACTTTTGAGTTTCAAGACGCGGGCCCGGGGGTCGGGTTTTGACCGGTTTCGGATTTTTGAGATAAATTTGATATCTTCCGATTGGAATTCGTTCCTTAAGCATATATTGATGATAAAAATCTGAACTTGGTAGATTTGAAGCCTTCAGAGGTTGATTCGAGAGGCAAGCGTGTTGTGGAATAGTTCCGGGCTAGTTTTGAGGTAAGTAATGTCTTTAAATCCTATTTTGAGGGTATGAAACCCCGGACTATGCACCCTTCACGAGTTTTGGAATACAAAGATTAAAACTTGGGAAATATATTCCCTACTTAGGAAACTATTGAGTTGCGAAATCAAGTTTTAAGCCTTTGCTTAATTAGTATTTATATATTATGATATGTTTTGGGCTGTAAGCCGTGTTTGGGGCCTAATGCCGATCTGTTTACCCCTTAGGGGATTGTTTTACTGTGTTTCCTCACTTGATATGTTGTGAATTACACTCATTCTTTTCCTTATAAATTGTTTGTGCACTCAGGGTATTTTGATACTACCTCTTGAAAATGAAACACTATTTTTGGGTCGAGAACCCGGTATATTATGGCCTGAAGGGAAAATTGAGAGTGTCTGACTGAGTGAGGTTGATGGCCTATATTGTGAGCATGTTATGATATGAGTGAGGCTGCTGGCCTATATTGTGAGGATGATATGATATGAGTGAGGCTACGGGCCTATATTGTGTGTGATGTATGCCATGTTGTGGCTTATTATAGCGCTTGGGCTGTAGGAGCCCCTCTAAAGTCTGTAACACACCCCCAGTGAGCGTCGGTACCGATTGAGTGATGCCTGCGGGGCTTATGAAGAGTTATGGTGAGGTTGCCTAATGGGCAGAGTGATTGTGAGGTTGCCTGATGGGCAGAGTGATTGTGCGGTTGCCTGATGGGCAGAGTGATGATGAGGTTGTCTGATGGGCTAATATTGAAAGATATTGTGATGAGAAATGATTATGGCCCGAGGGGCAGTTTTATGAAGATTTTTACTGAATTTTCAAACTATGATTTACTTCGTTTTCAAACTGGTTTTACCGAGAATTTTATTGAGATATACTGATATTGTACTTGTTTTCAAAGGATTTCTGGAAACTGATTTCGAACTTATTATTTGATGTATACTACATGGTGACTTGGTATTTTACTGGTTTGTGGAATTGTGTACCTGTTCTGTGTGTTTATATTACTCAGACTGTGATTTATTTTTCATTACTACTGAGTTGGCGTACTCATAAATATTCCTTGTGCCTCTGTGCACAGATTCAGGTACCGATTTGGAGCAGTAGATGCCTTGTTCGTTAGCAGCTTCACGGGATTTTGAGGTAGCTGTCCAGCGTCCACAGCTTCTCCATTTCCATTCCTTATTTAGTTTTAGCATTTGATTCAGAGACATATATTATAGTTTTAGCAGAGTTAGATTTATTTATTCTTAGATGCTCATGACTATTGACTCCAGTTCTTGGGAGGTTGTGTAGGCTAATATGGGAATGCTAAGACATTAATTTCATTATGTATGCTATGGTTTCATGCTTATTGTTAAGTTGTGAACGGTTATAATTGAACAAAAGCGTAGTAATGTGATGGTTTGCTAGCCTAGTTCCACGATAGGCGTCATCACAGCCTGTTAGGATTTGGGTCATGCCCCAGGGAAATTTCAATCAACCTCAAAAGCCACCCCAACATATAGAAGAGAGTATGAATAACTTGTTGAAGAAGTTGTTGCTTGACAATCAACAGCTCATGACCGATTTTAGAAATCTTGATAGGCATATAGGCAGCTAGAAGCAAATGAAAATACTAGACCTGCAGGCGCTCTTCCCAGTGATACAAAGAAGAACCCTCAAGTTAATGCAGTTACACTCAAAAATGGGAGGGAACTAGAGGAAGTGCCAAATAAGAGAAAGGAAAAGCCTATACCTGAGGGGGAGTTGATTCCTAAGGTAACACACGAGTCAAAGAAAACTGATACAAGTTTAGAGCCAGTGGAGTATGCAAGGCCACCACCACATTTCCCCCAGAGATTGCATAACAATAATGATGATTGCATGTTCAACAAATTTTTCTCTATGCTGAGTCAGGGTCAATTGAAGTTGGTAGATGTACTTCGTGAAATTCCAAAGTATGTTAAGTACATAAAATATATAGTGGCTCACAAGAGGAGACTGACTGAGTTCGAGACAGTTGTACTTACTTAGGAGTGCACTTCAAAGGTCCAAAACAAGCTTCCCAAAAAGCTTAAGGATCTTGGCAGCTTCACCATCCCTGTGTGAACTGGTAATATTGATGTGGGTTGTGCTCTTTGTGATTTGGGGGCGAGCATAAATCTGATTCCCTTGTCATTGTTCAAGCAATTGGGTCTGGGAGATCCAAGACCAACCACTGTGATGTTGCATATAGATAATAGGTCCATAGCCTACCCTGAAGGAGTAATTGAAGATGTGTTGCTGCAAATTGGGAAATTTATCTTCCCAACTGACTTCATTATCCTGGATTTTTCGGCTGATGAACAAGTTCCAATCATATTGGGACGACCTCTATTGGCTTATGGTGATGCAATTATTAAAGTGAGAGAGGGAAAAATGATTATGAGGTTGGATAACGAGGAAGAAGTCTTTAATGTCTACAAGGCGATCCAACTTCCCCGCCATTAGGAAGAGATCTCTATGATATCTGTTGTGGAGGAGGATGAGAAACATCTTGACACGAGTATATATTTAGATGATTCTCTAGAAAAAGAACTCATGTTGTTCGATAGCTTGGAGATTTATCGTGAGGTTGAGGAGATGATGCATGTCCTAGATGTATCTTGTGCTTGCATGCAGGGATTACACCCCGTTGAGCCCTTAAATAGGCCAAGTGGGCCTCCTCCAAAGCCGTCGATTGAAGAAGATCCAAAATTGGAGCTTAAACCCCTGCCCCCTCACCTTCAATATGCTTATTTGGGTGGTTCTGACACTTTGCTTGTTATTGTTTATTCTGCCTTGTCTAAATTGTAGGAAGAAAAGATGTTGAGAGTGCTACATGAGCACAAGCGAGCAATTGGGTGGACGATGTCTGACATTAGAGGCATTAGTCCAGCTTTCTGCATGCATAAAATCCTCATGGAGGACGGACACAAGCCAAGTGTATAGCAATAACGCCCTAAATCCAATCATGAAAGAGGTGGTAAGAAAAAGAAGTGATTAAGTGGCTTGATGCAGGTATTGTATTTCCAATCTCTGATAGAAAACGGGTAAGCCTCGTTAAATGTGTGCCTAAGAAAGGGGGGATGACTCTAGTGGTTAATAAAAATAATGACTTAATTCCTACAAGAATTTTCACTGGGTGGAGAATTTGCATAGATTATAGAAAATTGAACAATGCCACCCGAAAGGACCACTTTCCCCTCCCTTTTATTGACCAAATGCTTGATAGATTAGCTGGCTAGGAATACTACAATTTCCTAGATGTTTATTCGGGATATAATCAGATTGTTATATCCCCAGAGGACCAAGAGAAAACCACATTTACGTGTCCCCATGGCAGGTATGCGTTCAAGAGAATGCCATTTGGTCTATATAATTCACCTGCAACTTTTCAAAGGTGTATGATGGTTATTTTTACTGACATGGTTGAAAGATTTGTAGAAGTGCTCATGGATGATTTTCTGTGTTTGGGTGCTCTTTTGATAATTGTTTAATGAACCTTGATAAAGTGCTTGCTAGGTGTGAAGAGACAAACTTGGTACTAAACTAGGAAAAATGTCATTTCATGGTACGTGAAGGTATAGTCTTGGGGCACAATAAATCAAAAAATAGTTTGCAGGTGGATAAAGAAAAGGTGGAAGCGATTGAAAAATTTCCCCCACCAACATCCGTCAAAGGCATTCGCAGTTTCTTGGGCCATGCAGGTTTTTATCGTTGTTTCATTAAAGATTTTTTGAACATTTCTTCTCCTTTGTGCAGGCTTCTTGAGAATGATGTCCCCTTCAAGTTTGATGATGCCTGTGTGAAAGTATTTGAGGAGCTGAAGGGAAGGTTGGTGACTGCACTGATTATCGTTGCCCCAGATTGGGCCCATCCATTTGAGTTGATGTGCGATGCAAGTGACACAGCAATCGGAGCTGTTTTGGGGCAAAGGAGGGATAAAATCTTTCACTCCATTTATTATATGAGCAAAACTATGAATCCAGCTCAGATGAATTACACAGTTACTGAAAAAGAGTTTCTTACTGTGGTGTGGGCGTTTGACAAGTTCAGATCCTATCTAGTGGGAACCAAAGTCATCGTCTACGCAGATCATTCAACTAACAGATACTTGTTTGAAAAGAAAGACGCCAAGCCAAGGCTGATTCGTTGGGTCCTCCTCTTGTAAGAATATGACTTAGAAATCCGAGATCGAAAAGGCATGGAGAATCAAGTGGCTGATCACTTGTCCATATTAAAAAATCGAAGCCATGTAGCTGAAGGAGGGTCAATCAAAGAAACATTTCCTGATGAGCAGTTATTAGCAACCACCTCAGGTGAAGCCCCGTGGTATGCAGATTATGTGAATTTATTGCAAGTGGGGTGGCACCACCAGAATTGGCACCTGATAATAGAAGAATATTCCTACATGATGTGAGGCTCTACATGTGGGATGAGCCATTCCTATATAGGCAGTGCGCAGATCAGGTGGTGCAAAGATATGTTCCTGAGGAAGACATGAATGCAATATTGCATGACTGTCATGCTTCGCCATACAGAGGTCTCACGGTGGGGATAGAACCTCCCCAAAAGTGCTACAATTAGGTTTCTATTGGCCAAAATATTTTAAGGATGCATATGCCTTTGTTAAAAAGTGTGACAGGTGCCAAAGAATCGGAACAATCACGAAGAAGCACGAGATGCCTTTACAAATTATTTTGGCAGTAGAGCTTTTTGATGTTTGGGGGATTGATTTCATGGGACCGTTCCCATACTCTAATGGTCACAGGTACATCTTGGTGGCAGTCGGCTATGTTTCTAAGTGGGTGGAGACCATTGCTCTTCCTACTAATGACACAAAGGAAGTGGTGAAATTTTTAAAGAAGCACATCTACACGCGCCTTAGGACTCCAAGAGTGTTGATAAGCGACAGAGGAACTCACTTCTGCAAAAAAATGTTGAATAATATTTTGGAGAAGTATGTAGTTAAGCACAAGGTTCACTGCCTATCATCCCCAAACGAGTGGTCGAGTGGAAGTGTCAAACAGAGAGGTAAAGCAGATTCTGGAGAAAACACTAAGCGGAAATAGTAAGTACTGGGCCGGGAAGCTAGACGATGCATAATGGGCATATCGAACTGCATACAAGACCCCCATAGGTACTTCTCTGTACATGCTGGTTTATGGGAAGGCATGCCACTTGTCCGTCGAACTTGAAGACAAGGCTTATTGGGCGATTAAAGAGTCAAATATGGATATGGACTTAGCCGGTGAGAAGAGGTTACTACAACTCAACGAGCTTGAAGAGTTTAGATTGAACGTGTATGAAAATGCAAAATTGTATAAATAAAAAACCAAGAGGTGGCATGACAAGAACATCTAACATCGCGAGTTTGAGCCAGGTCAAGAAGTTATCTTGTTTAATTCTAGGTTGAAGCTTTTCCCCGGAAAGCTAAGTCTTGATGGGCAGGTCCTTTCGTTGTGGTAATTGTGAGGCATCATGGAGCGGTGAAATTGCGTGATACGAGCTCAAGTGGTACATTCTTGGTAAATAGGCATAGAGTAAAACATTATTGGGGTGGTGACATTGCACATCACAAGACTTCGGTGGACTTGGCCGATGCTTGAAAACATATTGAGTCGTGCCGCGACGTTAAATCAGGCGCTTATTGGGAGGCAACCCAATTTGTTTTTTTATGCTTCTAACTCTTAATTTTTTTGTTTTCTTTAGAATAGTTTAGATAATGGTAGTTTAGGATTATTAGAGTTTAGGAGTCGTGAGACGTTATTGGGCAGGTACAAGCATGAATTGGACAAAAAATAAGTACATAATAGAGTCGGGGTGCAACCCGTGAGCTAAATATAAAAAACCGGGCGGACTCCGTGAAAAATGGCTTAGTGCGCCGCATGGGACGCCATGCCCTGCGCCGCTTCAGGCCAAATGGCTCTTAAAATAAATAAAAAATGACCCCCTAAAAAATAAACTACCGTGCCGCATGGGGCGCCGCGCCCTGTGACGCGACAGTGCAAAGTAGTTAAAAAATTTAGTTTTTTTTAAACCAAAACACCCGTTCCCTTCCCCTCTTTTCTTTACTCAGCTACTACACTCCCCCTGTCTAACCCTCCCCAATTCCCCCATTCTCCTTCTTCTCAAATTCCTTACACACTTGTGATCATTGTCAGTCTAATATTGAATTATCATCGAGTATTTTGACTAGATTACATGTTTCTGAGGTGAAATTCGAGAATTTAGGCCTAAGGATTTGAAAATAAGATTTGAGGATTTTAGGGTCGAGTTGATGTCGGAATTTGGTAAATTTGGTACGGTTGGACTCGTGGTTGAATGGGCATTTACGTTTTGTAACTTTTGTCTGTAGTACGTCGGGTGGAAGCATCACTCGTGGAAGCTGATGGAATTTGGCAACAGAACGGCGAAGCGTCGTGCAAGTAGCGTCGCAAGGTGCCATGCGCAAAATAAAATAAGAGTAGTAATAAAAATAATTTAAAATAAAATAAACTGCATAAAATATAATCGGTAAATATAAATAAATAGTCATATGGTCATTCTAAAAGATTAGGGCATGAACCGAAATATATGGAGGAAAGCCAACTTTTCGGACACACTTCTAAGTCTAAAATCACCATACGGAGCTATTAGAATCATCAAAATTCTATTCCGGGGTTGTTTGCACATAAGTCAACATACGTTCAACCATTTCAACTGGACTCTGACCTTTGTCAAAGCTCGTTACTACTTCCAACCTAAGGTTAGGTTTGTTACTTATTGAGTACATAGGGTCGGCTGTACTCATACTACACTTCTACACCTTGGGTGCAGATGTTTGGATGCTGATGTTGATCTATATTGGGGGAGCTGGCATTGAAGATGTGCCTGCATTTCGGTCATAGCTACCATGAGAAGTACATTATATCCCAGCTCTTCGATCACTAACTCGCCTTTCTGATTTTGTACTTCTACTATTTAATTTCTATTCCGAAAGAGTTGTATTTGGGGATTTCCTAGAAAACTCAACATAGCTTATGACTTGTACTAACGGTTTTGGAATAATATTTCATGTTGTAAATGTTGGGTTCAGTTTATATCGATTGGACTAGTAGCAAGGGACCACGTGTGCGGTTATGATTATTGGCATGTGAATGGGTCGTGTGGTTGATATTATTGGCACATTACTACTCCTTGTGGTTGTGATGATTAGAATGTGAATACGTTGTGCGGTTGATATTTATGGCCATGTTTCGTATCACCTCGTGGTAACGATCTAAGTAATCCTATGTGTAACGACCTGGTCGGTTGTTTTGAGAGTTAACGTCCTGATACCCTAATAACTGCTTCTCCCATGTCTAATTATGCTATTGTAACTTGTCAGAGAGTTGAGTGGTGAAATCCGGAGTGATTTTGGACACATAGTCCATAAATGTGAAATTTAGCCTTAGAAATCGGACCCTAGTTAGAACTATGTGAAGACGAATCCGGAATGGAATTCCGTTGACTCCGTTAGCTCCATTGGGTGATTTCAAGGTTAGGAGCGTGTCTGAAATGTATTTTTGAGGTCAATTCTAGATTTAGGCTTGAATTGGCGAAAGTTAGAATTTCAGCAATTTTGGCACATAGGTGAAATTCTGATATCGGACTCGGAATCAAATTCCGGAAGTGACAGCAGGTCTGTAACGTCATTTATGACCTGTGTGCAAAATGTGAGGTCATTCAGATGATTTTTGACATGTTTCGGCAGCGGTTGTGAAATTGGGAAATTTCATAAGTTCTTAGGCTTGAATCTATGCATAATTGATGATTTTGATGTTATGGGGTGTGTTTTGAAGGCTCGACTAAGTTTGAATGAAGTATTAGGACTGATTGGTAAGTTTGGTTGAGGTCTCGGGGGTCTCGAGGGTGTTTCGGATGCAGGTGCGGACACGCAGGTGCGGAATTTGGATCGCAGGTGCAGTATGGGTTCCGCAGGTGCGGCCAATTAACCGCAGGTGCGTCCCCAACCCTGTTGAGTGAGTTCTCGCACCTGCGATGGATATTCCGCAGGTGCGGCACCGCAGGTGCGGCACCGCAGGTGCGGCACCGCAGGTGCGGCACCGCAGGTGCGGCACCGCAGGTGCTGTCCTGGAGTCACAGGTGCGGAATCCCTGGGCTGTTTATACGAAAATTCGAGGGTTTATGTTATTTTCACCATTTTTGATTTTGAGAGCTCGGGAGGGGCGATGTTTGAAGACTTTTGCACCTGGGTAACTTGGGTAAGTGATTCCTATCCATCTTAGATCAATTTCCATGATTCCTAACCTAAATTTGGTCCTTAGAATTCGAATTTGGGTGGACAATTTGGGATAACTTTGATAAACTTCATAGACCAAATTATTGCGTGTTGAGTGTGTGTTTGACATCCGATTTGAGAGATTTTTATATTATTAGACTCGTGAGTGAATGGATGTCCGGAAAACATAATTTTTACCTGATTACCAAAACGTGGTCCTGTGGAACTTTTTGGGCGAATTTCCTAATTTCGCGTATTAGCTTCAAACTTAGTAGTTATTTTGTTTCCTTGAAGTGATATTTACATTATGCAATCGAATTGAATAGTTTTGGGCCAACTGGAGTTGGATACTCGTGGCAAGAGCGTGGTATTGAGTTGATTAGCGCAGTCAAGGTAAGTGGCTTGCCTAACTTTGTGTTGGGGATTTCCCTTAGGCATTTTTATACTGATTCTTGTTATGTGGACGCCGTGTACGTGAGAGGACGAGTGCTTATACGGGTCATTGCTGCTAAAATTCCACTTTTCCTTCCATGACATAACGCATTTTCATTCCTATATTTCTTCTTCATGTTATAACTGAGTAGTTAGCGTAGGAATAAGCATGCCTACCTGTCCTTAATTGAATTCCTCTAATTTGCTACCAATTGCACCATGCTTAGGTAGTTTTACCTTATTCTTGCTTGTTGTTTTTTATTGAACTGTTTAATTAAACCGTATCCGATAGACTTCTACATTGCATATTTAAATTATGAATACGGACCGAGATCCGGAAGCTTTCCCCCTGTACTGCATTGCATATTTAAATTGGGACTACGGACCGAGATCCGGGAGCTTTCCCCTGTACTGCATAGAATATTTAAATTGGGACTACGGACTGAGATCCGGGAGCTTTTCCCCTGTACTGCATTGCATATTTTCTGTTGAGATATATGTTGTGCTAAGCCGAGAGATATATTTCTTTCATTAGTCCCTTCCGTTTTCGTTAATTCTATTTATTATTGCTTATTTACATTTCACTGCTTAAACTTATAACTGTCTTATTTTAAAACTCAGTAGAGCCTCAACCTGACCTCGTCACTACTTGACTGGGGTTATGCTTGGCACTTACTGAGTACCGAATGTGGAGTACTCACGCCCTTTCCTGCGCATGTTTTCCCCATGTGCAGATCCAGGTACCAGCACACAGTATTGTGGCTAGGCGCATCTTAGCAGCTGTTTGGGAGACCACGAGGTAATTCTGCCACATCCGCAGAATCTCACGAGTCCCCCTCTACTCTAGTGTATACTTAGAAGACTTATACACATTTTTCTTATTCAGTTTTATAGAGATATAGTAGTGCAGAGCTTGTGATTATGGTGACATTACGGGTTTTGGGAAATGAGAGATGTAAATGTCGAACGGCTGAGTTATATATCTTATCTTCTTCCTTATTACTTTATTGTTATATTTCTTTACTTTCCGTATGATAGGCTTACCTAGTCGTAGAGACCAAGTGCAGTCACGGGCCCGTTCGGAGGGAATTTCAGGTCGTGAAAAGTTGGTATCAGAGCGTCTAGGTTCATAGGAGTCACATAATCACAAGACGGTTTATTAGAGTCTCGCGGATCAGTGCAGAGACGTCCATACCTATCTTCGAGAGGCTATGTAACTGTTAAGAACAATCATATTCTTTGGAATTCCTTATCGTGCTAGTTACTGACATCAAAATTCTTAAACTCATTTCTATTCTTGCTTACAGATGGTTCGCACATGTACCGGACGTACTAATGACCAGGCACCCGAGCCCCCAGCCAGAGCCGTCAGAGGCAGGGGTCGGGGCAGAGGACGAGCACGCAGTGCAGCCCGAGCATCGGCTAGAGCAAAGGCAGAGGATCCCCCAGCAGCCACAGTTGGAGGGACACAGGAGGTCCTTACTATTACTCCAGCCCTCCAGGAGACATTGGCTCAGTTCTTGTTGCCTTCAGTACTCTGTCTCAGGCGGGGCTACTTCTGACAGATCCAGCTACATACCAGGCCGGGGGAGGGACACAGACTCCCGCAGCCCGTACTACTGAGCAGAGGGTTCATATTGGGCAGGTTCCAGACTACATTCCTATGACCCCGGCAATTCCAGCACAACATAAGGTTAGGGCAGTTGTTCCTGAGGTAGAGCAGCTTCAACTTGAGAGGTACAAGAAGTACCACCCACCTGAGTTCAGCGGACTAGCTTCGGATGACGCTCTGGGTTTTCTTGAGGAGTGTCATCGCATTCTTCGCACCATAGGTATTGTGGAGACGAGTGGGATTTATTTCACTACTTTCTAGCTTAGGGGAGAAGCTCATCAGTGGTGGCATGCTTTTGAGCTTAGTAGTCTGGACGAGGAAGCTTCACTTACTTGGGCTCAGTTCTGAGAGATGTTCTTACTTGAGTTTGTCCCTCGAAGCCTCAGGGATGCTTGGCGTGCAGAGTTTGAGCAGCTACGCCAGGGTACCATAACTGTGTCGGAGTATGCAGTCCGTTACAGCGATTTGGCTCACCATGCACCAGCTTTGGTTGTCACTGTCAGAGAGAGGGTTCAACGCTTTATTGAGGGACTCCACCCCAGTATTCGGACCAGCATGGCCAGAGAGCTGGAGATAGATGTCACTTACCAGCAAGCCGTGAGCATTGCCCGGAGGATTGAGAGTATGTTAGCTCGGGACAGGGAGGAGAGAGAGTCCAAGAGGTCTCGAGAGATTGGTCATTTTTCAGGAGCCCGTGCACCAGCAGCACGCTATGGTAAGGGTTTTGTGAGTCGCCTCGTTCATTCAACTCTTCCAGCAACCAGTGGTATTCCAGCTCCTCGTAGACCTCATGAGCCTTATTATGCACCACCAGTATCTAGTGTGCCTCCTGCTCGAGGTGCTATCACAGGCCAGTCCAGCAGGCCAAGTCATACTCAACATCAGCCGCCACATCCTCCGAGGAGTTATTTTGGGTGTGGTGACCCTCGTTATGTGATCAGGGATTTCCCCAGAGCTAGGAGAGGTGCACTACCTTAGACTTATCAGGTTCCACGTCTTCCACCAGGTCCTCCAGCTATTCTCCCAGCCCCAGCTACTACCCCACCTTCTCAGACAACTCGAGGTGGAGGTCGGGGAGGTCGAGGTTACCGTAGAGAGGGAGACCAGGCCAGATATTATGCTCTTCCAGCACGCTCAGAGGTCGTTGCTTCAGATTCGGTCATCACAGGTATTGTGCCTGTTTGTCATAGGGATGCGTCCGTGTTATTTGATCCAGGTTCTATGTACTCATGTGTATCTTCTTACTTTGCTTCATATTTGGGGATATCTCGGGATTATTTGAGTTCCCCCGTATATGTTTCTACTCCTGCAGGAGATTCTCTTATTGTGGACCGTGTATATCGGTCGTGTTTGATTGTTATTAGTGGTTTGGAGACAAGGGCTGGCTTACTATTACTCAACATGGTAGATTTCGACGTTATATTGGGTATGGACTGGTTGTCTCCCTACTATGCTATTCTTGATTGTCACTCCAAGACCGTGATGCTAGCTATGCCAGGATTACCGAGGTTAGAGTGCAGAGGTTCCTTAGAGTATACTCCCCGCCGAGTCATTTCTTTTCTTAAGGCTCAGCGGATGGTTGAAAAGGGGTTCGGTGCGTATTTGGCTTATGTGAGAGATGTTAGTGCTGAGACCCCTACAGTTGAGTCCGTTCCAGTTGTACGAGACTATCCTGATGTATTTCCAACTGACCTTCCGGGTATGCCGCCTGACAGAGATATTGATTTCGTCATTGACTTGTTGCCGGGCACTCATCCCATTTCCATTCCTCCTTATCGCATGGCTCCTCCTGAGTTGAAAGAATTGAAGGAGCAGTTACAAGAGTTGCTTGAAAAGGGATTCATCAGGCCCAGTGTATCACCTTGGGGTGCTCCTGTATTATTTGTGAAGAAAAAAGATGGTTCGATGTGTATGTGTATTGACTACCAGCAGCTAAATAGGGTGACAGTGAATAACAGGTACCCGTTGCCTCGCATTGATGACTTTTTTTTATGTGTTACAGGGTGTTAGGGTGTTCTCCAAGATTGATCTGTGTTCGGTCTATCAACAGTTGAAGATTCAGGAGCCGGATATCCCGAAGACTGCCTTCAGGACCAGATATGGCAACTATGAGTTCCTCGTTATGTCATTTGGGCTGACCAATGCCCTAGCAGCCTTCATTCACCTGATGCACAGCGTTTTTCGGCCTTATCTTGATACCTTCTTCATCATGTTCATTGATGAAATTCTGGTATATTCTTGGTCCCAGGATGACCATGAGCAGCACTTGAGGACCGTGCTTCAGACATTGAGGGAGAAGAAGTTGTATGCCAAAATTTCTAAGTGTGAATTTTGGCTTGCTTTTGTGGCATTCTTAGGCCACGTGGTATCTTCGGATAGGATCAAGGTAGACCCGAAGAAGGTAGAGGTGGTGCAGAGTTGTCCTAGATCGTCTTCAGCTACTGAGATCCGCATTTTCCTCAGTTTGGCTGGGTATTATCGTCGTTTTATGGAGGGATTCTCATCCATTTCAGCGCCTATGACCAGGCTGACCCAGAAGGGTGCACCTTTTATATGTACTGAGGAGTGTAAGGAGAGCTTTCAGAAGCTCAAGACATCCGTGACTACAGCTCTAGTGTTAGTATTACCCACAGGTTCAGGGTCCTATACAGTCTATTGTGATGCTTCAAGGATTGGCCTGGGAGAGGTGTTGATGCAGGACAGTAGGGTGATTGCCTACGCGTTCAAGTTGAAGGTGCATGAGAAAAACTACCATGTTCATGATCTCGAGTTGGCAGAGATTGTCCACGCCCTGAAGATATGGCATCATTATTTATATGGTGTTCCCTGTGAGATATTCACGGATCACCGGAGTCTGCAACACATATTCAGGCAGAAGGATCCTAATTTGCGCCAGCGTAGGTGGTTGGAGTTACTCAAGGATTATGACATCACTATACTATACCACCCGGGGAAGGCCAATGTGGTGGCCGACGCCTTGAGTCGCCGGGCGGAGAGTTTGGATAGTTTGGCATATCTTTGTGTAGCTGAGAGGCCCTTAGCCTTGGACGTTCAGTCCTTATCCAGTCAGTTTGTGAGGTTGGACCTTTCGGAGCCTTGCCGGGTGTTTGCTTGTGTGGTTGCTCGATCGTCTCTTTATGACCGCATTTGGGAGCGCCAATATGATGATCCCAACCTTCTAGCTCTTCAGGATAGAGTTCGGGGGAGGGGGGGAGGGGTTGATGCCAGGGATGTGACCATAGGGGATGATGGTGTGATGAGGATGCATGTCCGTATTTGTTTGCCCAACGTAGATGGGCTTCGGGGTTGATTCTTGAGGAAGCCCATAGTTCGTGATATTCTATCCATCTGGGTACCGCGAAGATGTACCAGGATCTGAGATAGCATTATTGGTGGCGAAGGATGAAGAAGAATATAGTGGAGTTTGTAGCCAAGTGTCTCAACTGTCAGCAAGTCAAATGTGAGCATCAGAGACCGGGAAGGTTACTTCAGCAGATTGAGCTTCCAGAGTGGAAGTGGGAGCAGGTCACCATGGACTTTGTGGTTGGACTTCCTCGGACATTAAGGAAGCATGATGTTGTTTGGGTGATTGTGGACCGGCTGACCAAATCAGCCCATTTCATTCCAGTGATGACTACATATTCATCTGAGAGGTTGGCTGAGATTTATATCAGAGAGATTGTTCGCCTCCACGGTATTCCAGTATCCATCATTTCAGACAAAGGTACACAGTTCACTTAACGGTTCTGGAGAGCCGTTCAGCAGGAGTTAGGCACCAGAGTGGAGTTGAGTACCGCCTTGTGAGCACCTAATTTTTGACCATATTTAGATTTCTCACCACTATTTAGTATGTAAATAATTTTAAGTTTAATTTACATATTTTAACTTTGTTTTACCCTTTTATAGGTTCTACTTAAGAAAATTAAAGAAAAATAAAAATAAAAAGAGTCAAATGTTTTGTAAGTTTCATCTTTACAAAGAAAGAAATTTTTTCAAAATATATAATTTTATTTAGTTTGGTGCAATTTTAAATTTAGAGACTTTCAACAAATAATATTGAGTATGTAGTAATTTTACCTTGCTAGTTTTAATTTAGTAAGAGTAGATTTTATTTTATTTTATTATTTAAATTTAGATATCAAGAAAAGAAAATTAATAAAAAGAGACTAATGGAAAAGCGACACCTAGCAATATTCCTTCTTATCTTTTGTAACAAACCTCTTTTGTTCTCATGTGCACCATTTAATTCACCAACACTTCCATCACGTCACATACACTAGAGGATTTGCACATTGACTTTTTATACTTTAGTACAACTTTTACCCATTTCTCCGTTTTTTTAGAATAGTACACGTCCCTTACACACAAACTGATAATTTTTATTTTTTGATCAATCATACACAAAAATACAGAAAATAAAATAAAGAGGGAGTCAGAGAGAATGTGACAGGGGAGGGGGTCCGCACGTTTTAATCCGGGATTCTTTTTTCTGGCCCAAGGACAGATTCAGTTGGGATTATATATAGATACAGTTCATACACATAGAAAGAGAGGACGGTGGAAATAAAGGAGAGAGAGCAACAATTTTTACAAAGCTGCTCCTACATTTTTCAGAG
This sequence comes from Nicotiana undulata, assembly GCA_005239495.1. NCBI lineage: Eukaryota > Viridiplantae > Streptophyta > Magnoliopsida > Solanales > Solanaceae > Nicotiana > Nicotiana undulata. The sequence continues at coordinate 23,261 of ML263916.1, read as the reverse complement.
CCTTCTTCCACATGTGAAACCCAGCTCAAGCACAATGAACCCCCCCCCCCCCCC
>ML263916.1:10664-23141 GCA_005239495.1 Nicotiana undulata | reverse complement strand
TTCCCCATGGTAAACCCCGCCCAAGCCAAAAGGACCCCCCCCCCCCCCCAAAATCAGCACCTAAAATACACCATTTAACACCCAAAAATACAGTAGTAATCCCTCATTAAAGCCTCGTCTTCTTCATGTCATTTTCATCACGAAAACAACCATTAAATCCAGATCAAAAAACAGCTTAAACGACCTCAAAAACAGCTCCAAACGAGCTGAAAATACAACCCAAAATCAGCTGAAAACAATGACGAAAATCAGCTGCTTTCACCCCAAAAACTCAACAAAATCGGCACCAAAAATAACCCCAAAACACGGCTGAAAAATCCAGCAAACCAGCTCCAAAACGAGTTCAGATCTTTCACCTAAGGCCAGCGAATAACAGTCCAAAAACTGGAGCACAAAGGCAACGAAAAATTCAGCAAAAACACCACCAAACTCCAGCTCAAAAACAGATCAATAACCAACCAAAAATCACAGTCTTAAACGCCATTTCTCTATAAGTTTCGGCCGAGCTATGAGGTTGCCGGCAAGGTTCCGTTTGAGGTCGCGGCGTTGTTTCGCATTCCGTTCACTTCAGAGATAATTTGTTGTAACCCAATTCTCATTTAATACAAAGGAATCAATTATCGAGATCCATTCTTTCTCCCTTGTTATTCCCTTTTCTGATTTGTGTGTATAGATGGCATGGATTGATGAATTTAGGACTGAAATGTGTAAATGCATATTTTGAGTTTATTTGCTGGAATTTTGGTTTCTTATGTCATAAAGAATGCAATTGCTTTACATAAATTTGTGGTGTGATATGCTATCTGCTTATCAATTATGTTGGTCGGGGATTCTTGATACTAGAGATATGTTTTGGATTGCTGAAACTTGGGAGTCAGGTTAGTTTGGAGAAAAATGGTTCGCAACCGTTCGGATAGAAATTGAGAGTACGTTTATTTACTGAGGGGGTCAATAGATTAGCTCTATAAGCTAAAAACAAGGATAATTAGTGGAAGTCATGGTTCCATAGCTCTCAATTTTAACACGCGAACTTGAACTTAGATTGATGAACATCGATAGAGTGCTTTAGCCGAAATTTTAATTTACTTATCGTGATTATGTACACGTTCGCGTGACATGATTATATTTTTGTTTCAAAATAAAATTAAGGTACACGTTCGTGTGACTTTGGCCAAATAATTTTAATATTAAGGGCTATTAATTATGTACACGTATGTGTAACATGGTTTTTTAGCGCACTAAAATATGAGTACACGTACGCGTGACTCGTTTCAGATAATACCACCACTACGAATAATAGAATAATTAAAAGCGGTAGAGGATAAATACACATAGGTCCTAAAATGAGTAATTAGATTAATAAGTCAAGTATGAATCACTAAGCGACCGTGCTAAAACCACGGAACTCGGGAATGCCTAACACCTTCTCCTGGGTTAACAGAATTCCTTACCCAGTCTTCTGGTTTCGTAGACTTTAACACATAGTCAAACTTCTTCGATTTGGGATTTAGAATAAACCGGTGACTTGGGACGCCATAAATTATCCCAAGTGGCGACTCTGAATAAATAAAAATTCCATTTCGATAATGTCACTTTAATTGGAAAAACTCCCTATCCCTCTCGGGAAAAAGGAGGTGTGACAAGCCTTTCACCCTCAGACGGACGGGCAGTCCGAGCGCACGATTTAGATTCTCGAGGATATGCTTCGTGCCTGTGTGATAGATTTTGGAGGGTCATGGGACCGATACTTGCCTCTTGCAGAGTTTGCTTATAATAACAGCTACCAGTCCAGCATTCAGATGGCGTCGTATGAGGCTTTGTATGGTAGGCGGTGCAGGTCTCCAGTGGGATGGTTTGAGCCGGGCGAGGCCCGATTGTTGGGTATAGACTTAGTTCAGGATGCCCTGGACAAGGTGAAGGTGATTCAGGAGAGACTTCGCACAACTCAGTCCAGGAAGAAGAGTTATGCAGACCGGAAGGTTCGTGACTTGGCATTTATAGCAGGTGATCGAGTTTTGCTTTGGGTATCGCCTATGAAGGGTGTCATGAGATTCAGGAAAAAGGGTAAGCTGAGTCCGAGGTTCATTGGCCCTTTTGAGGTATTGCAGCGGGTTGGGGAGGTTTCTTATGAGTTGGCCTTGCCTCCTAACCTAGTAGGAGTTCATCCGGTATTCCACGTTTTCATGCTCCGGAAGTATCACGGTGATCCGACTCATGTTTTGGATTTCAGCTCAGTCCAGTTGGATAAGGATCTATCATATGTTGAGGAGCTTGTGGCGATATTGGACAGGCAGGTCAGAAAGCTCAGATCGAAGAATATTGCCTCAGTCAAGGTTTAGTGGAGGGGTCATCCGGTCGAGGAGGCGACTTGAGAGACCGAGCAAGATATGCGGAGTCAGTACCCCCATCTTTTCACAGCTTCAGGTATGTTTCTATACTCGTTCGAGGACGAATGATTTCCTTAAGAGGGGGAGAATGTAACGACCTGGTCAGTCGTTTTGAGAGTTAGCACCCCGATCCCCTAATAACTTCTTCTCCCATGTCTAATTATGCTATTGGAACTTGTCAGAAAGTTGAGTGGTGAAATCCGGAGTGATTTTTGACACATAGTCCATAAATGTGAAATTTAGCCTTAGAAATCAGACCCTAGTTAGAACTATGTGAATACGGATCCGGAATTGAATTCTATCGACTCCGTTAGCTCCGTTGGGTGATTTCGGGGTTAGGAGCGTGTCCGAAACGTATTTTCGAGGTCTGTTGTAGATTTATGCTTGAATTGGCGAAAGTTAGAATTTCGACAATTTCGGTCGATAGGTGAAATTCTGATATCGGACTCGGAATGGAATTACGGAAGTGACAGCATGTCCGTAATGTCATTTAAGACCTGTGTGCAAATTTTAAGGTCATTCGAATGAGTTTTGACGTATTTCGGCGGCGGTTGTGAAATTGGGAAACTTCATAAGTTCTCAGGCTTGAATCTATGCATAATTGATGATTTTGATGTTATGGGATGTGTTTTGAAGGCTCGACTAAGTTTGAATGAAGTATTAGGACTGATTGGTAAGTTTGGTTGAGATCCCGGGAGTCTCGGGGGTGTTTCGGATGCTCAATGAGTGATTTTGGAACTTGCAACACAGCTGAACCATTGCTGGTTCTTGTGTTCCGCACCAGCGGATGGGGAACCGCAAGTGCGGAATTTGGATCGCAGGTGCGGAATTTAGGCAGGGGCTGCCAGTGGTCGCAGGTGTTGTCTGGGTTCTGCAGGCGCGGTATCGCAAGTGCGACCAATTGACCGCAGGTTCGGCCCCAGCCCTGTTAAGAGTTCCCGCACCTGCGATGGATATTCCGCAGGTGCGGTCTTAGAGTCGCAGGTGCGGAATCCCTGGGTTGTTTATACCAAAATCCGAGGGTTTATGTTATTTTCACCATTTTTGAATCTGAGAGCTCGGGAGGGGCGATTTTTGAAGACTTTTGCACCTGGGTAACTTGGGTAAGTGATTCATATCCATCTTAGATCAATTTCCATGATTCCTAACTTAAATTTGGTCCTTAGAATTCGAATTTGGGTGGAAATTTTGGGAAAACTTTGGTAAACTTCATAGACCAAATTATTGCGTGTTGAGTGAGTTTTTGACATCCGATTTGAGAGATTTTTATATGATTAGACTCGTGAGTGAATGGATGTCCGGAAAACATCTATTCAATTCCAACTTCATGCTCACTTATGAAATCAAGCTAATAAGGCCAACTCCTCTAGGTATAGGTAGGGAGTCTTCTACAAGCCGCATTACTGGTCGATGACCTGATTTTGAATTTTTACCCGATTCCCGAGATGTGGGCCCGGGGACATTTTGGACGAATTTCCTAATTTCACATATTAGCTTCGAACTTAGTAGTTAATTTGTTTCTTTGAAGTGATATTTACATTATGCAATCGAATTGAATAGATTTGGGCCACCCGGAGTTGGATACTCGTGGCAAGAGCGTGATATTGAGTTGATTAGCGCAGTCAAGGTAAGTGGCTTGCTTAACTCTGTGTTGGAGATTTCCCTTATGCATTTTAATACTGATTCTTGTTATGTGGACGTCGTGTACGTGAGGTGACGAGTGCGTACACGGGTCATTGCTGCTAAAATTCCACTTTTCCTTCCATGACATAACTCATTTTCATTCCTATATTTCTGCTTCATATTATAACTGAGTAGTTAGCGCAGGAATAAGCATGCCCACCTGTCCTTACTTGAATTCCTCTTATTTGCTACAAATTGCACCATGCTTAGGTAGTTTTACCTTATTCTTGCCTGTTGTTTTCTTGAACTTGTTAGTTAAACCGTATCCGATAGACTTCTACATTGCATATTTAAATTGGGACTACGAACCGAGATCCGGGAGCTTTCCCCCTGTACTGCATAGCATATTTAAATTGGGACTACAGACTAAGATTCGAGAGCTTTCCCCCTGTACTGCATTGCATATTTTCTGTTGAGATATATGTTGTGCTGAGCCTAGAGATATCTTTCTTTCATTAGTCCATTCTGTTTCTGTTAATTCTGTTTATTATTGCTTATTTACATTTCACTGCTTAAACTTATAACTGTCTTATTTTAAAACTCAGTAGAGCCTCAACCTGACCTCGTCACTACTTGACTGGGGTTATGCTTGGCACTTACTGAGTACCGAATGTGGAGTACTCACGCCCTTTCCTGCGCATGTTTTCCCCATGTGCAGATCCAGGTACCAGCACACAGTACTGTGGCTAGGCGCATCTTAGCAGCTGTTCGGGAGACCGCGAGGTAATTCTGCCGCATCCGCAGAATCTCACGAGTCCCCCTCTACTCTAGTGTAGACTTAGAAGACTTATACACATTTTTCTTATTCAGTTGTATAGAGCTATAGTAGTGTAGAGCTTGTGATTATGGTGACATTCCGGGTTTTGGGAAATGAGAAATGTAAATGCCGAGCGGCTGAGTTATATATCTTATCTTCTTCCTTATTACTTTATTATTATATTGCTTTACTTTCCGTATGATAGGCTTACCTAGTCATAGAGACTAGGTGCATTCACGGGCCTGTTCGGAGGGAATTTCGGGTCGTGACACTATGGGTCCATAGAAGGTATACCACCAAAATGAATAGGAAAAATCTCGGTGAACTTGTCCAACCTCTTCAACCCCTCTAATGACAGAGCGAGTCTCTCCCTGGCTGTGTAGTTGGAAAAGGTTGATGATGGCCACGTGGTGGTAGTTATTCATTTGAAATGATGGTAATATGTGTCGTGCCGCGACATTAAATTAGGCGGGTCTTGGGAGGCAACCCATGTATGATTTTCCTTTTTCTTTTCTTCTTTTATAGATAGGTGTTATTTTTGTGCTAATTGAATTTGGAGTGTTTTGCAGATATGAGTGTACTTTACAGGAACTATGCCCAGAAAATTGGCTAAGTATGGAAAGAAGTGTGGACCGCACAATTGTGTTTGCTACAACAAAAAGGAATTGTGGCCGCACAATTGCAGTGCGGACCACACAAATTGAATGGGAAAATGCAAACTCTGTGAAGTTTGGTTGTTCATAGAAATGACCAAAGTGCGACCGCACATCAAATTTGCGGCCTGCAACAAAAATCTGCGGAAGCCTGGAGATCCCAAAAAGGGATGTGACGCCGGGGCCAAGTGGGCCAAGTTCAAGCCCAAATCTCGTGAAGCAGTTCCCTGCTCTAAGTGTGGACCCTTATCGGAATAAGACAGTCATATTCAAAATACCAGTGAATACTAGGATGTTGTCCAGGCCGGTTGGCGTGGCTAGTTACCTTCGTCCGATCGGCACAACATTTCTGTCTAGACTGCACCGTGAGAAGTCGCTCCTAAATCAATTTAACCTTTTCCAAAGCATCCTGAACTAACTCAGTACCTAATAACCTGCGACGGCCGCTTCAGCGGCTTCAATCTCGCACCTGCCAGGACCCAGGCCAAGTCGTCATCCACTTCTGCGGCCCTGATGTGCATATGTGCCCCCGCTTCTGCGTCGCCTCATCCGCAAGTGCGGTTCCGCTTCTGCGGAAACTCGACCGCATCTGAAATCCAAACCTTTCCCCAGCAAATCCACTTTTACGCTCCCATTTTCGCTTCCGCGATCGCGCAGGTGCGGAAAAAGGTGAAGTTTGACTTAGGTCAACATTTATAGTAAATGACCTTGTAACCGGGATTTGACGGTCCCATAGTCTCGTATGATGATTTTAAACTTGGGCGTATGTTCAAATCGGGTTTTGGATGACCTGGGAGAATTTCGGCGCATAAAGTTGAACGTTGGCGCATTAAAGGTTTTAAAGTTCTTTAAATTTGGTTTGAAGTAGGTTTTGGTAATAACGAGGTCTGTTTAGGATTCTGAATCCGGAAATAATTCCGTATGGTGATTTAAGACTTGCATGAAAAATTTGGTGTCATTCCGAGTAGTTTAAGTATGATTCGGCGCGTTCGGAGCAAGGTGGAAGAACTTGAAGTTCATAAGTTGATTCGATTTGGTTTGGAGTGTTATTCTTAATTTTGATGTTGTTTTACACATTTCGAGGGTTCAAGTGAGTCCTTTTTATGTTTACGAACTTGTTGGTATGTTTGGCGAGGCCTCGGCTGCTCTCTTTATGATTGCTAACTAGTTTTTGGCCAAATTGACCTCCCTGGTGCATGTATCATCCTAGTTATCCCCCCTTGAGCCTATAACCTCTTATTTGGATACTACATTACAAATCTTTACAGCGTGTAAGAAGAATAATTTAGAATTCCGCTTAAATAATTGGCTATGGTACTTGTTGAACGAGGGAAAGCTCTATGACCTATTGATCTGGTGAATGGTTGTGTGTTCCTGTATGTTTCTTTCATTATCGGCAGTGTACGAAGGTTTTGAAATGAGGTTTTGTGGAATGTCGGGTTTAATACTGGTACTTGGTTGGTTAGGATAATAATTCAAAAGATACTTATAATCGTACCTATAGATGTGAGGCAACTATTGTTTTATTAGAAAATACTAAACTTGGGCATGCTGATCATTTCGAAAGAAAAAGGACAACACAATGGAGAGGCTCAAAAATCGCTCGTGGGGCTCACATCTCGGAACACGACAAATATTATAAAATATAAACGTCCATTCAAGCACGAGTCCAACCATACCAATTTTACTAAATTCTGACATACATAATAAAATAAGAAAATTATTATAAATATAAAATCAATGGAGAAAATTTCCAATACATGTAGTAATAATATAACACATAAAAAGTGTAGTTTTTTTAAATTGTTCTTTCAACTCCCCGACACTCTGTACAACCCAAAAAGTCCGTACCGCGGCGAGCTTGCGAGTTGCGAATATTATCAATAACCCTCAAACACGCACAACATCTGCAGCCGGACAGGAGCCGGAGCCCCCTGTAGCAGCTACTACCGGAGGCAGAGGTCGAGGTCGAGCCAAAGGCCCAGGCAGAGGCAGAGCTCAACCTAGAGCTCGAGTAGCAGCACCCACAGTGGAGCCTCAGATTGATCACGAGGAGGAGGTCCCAGCTGAGACCGCACCTGTCAAACCAGCTCAGGTCCAGGAATGATTCATAGCCACTCCAGTGCTTCAGCACGCTCTAGTCCACTTAGTTGGACTCATGGAGAGTGTGGCTCACGCAGGGGCATTTCCTATGTCACCAACCGTCCCACAATTCCCATGTATTTACAAGCCCAAATTCGTATAATTAAGTCACAACTTATAGAAATTACTTACCTCATGATAGACAATGAAAGTGGCACTCCAAAATTGCTCCAAGGCCGGATCCCATGGAAGAAATGAAATGAAAATGAGCCAAGCCCACATACTTATCAAGGCCCTCCGCCCAGTGATCATCGCACCTGCAGTCACTTGACTGCATCTGCGGTTCTGCAGGTGCGGTTTACATTCGCTTCTGCGGTTCCCTTAAGGCCTCCCCTCATACGCATCTGCGGGCAAGCTTTCGCACATGCGTCCGTTCCTCCGCTTCTGCGGAAATACCTCCCCTTCCCCTATTTCGCTTCTACAACCAACAGGCCGCACCCCGTCACGTATTTAAGTCGTCCGCAAAGGATTCTACCCTCCGCTTGATGGAAATTGTACTTCAAGGTGGCCATTGATAAAGACTTCCCACTTCCCATTTCTCTTCTTTTTTGAAAAAATAAATATTCCCCACCTTCCGTCACTTCTATTTTTTGTATTCCCACTTTCTTTACTTTTCTTTTTTATTTCCACTTTCTTTACCCAATTCCCAAAGGTCAACCCCGGACCCTCCCGGTCAAAACCCGAGTCGAGGGGTAAATCTCGACTACTCGTAATCTCACGAGTCCAAATATCTGACTAGTTTCAAATTCGAGTCCAATTCGACTCTCAAATCTCAGATTTTTATTTTTTAAAATATAGTCAATAATCCCAAAAATTCTTCCAAATTCCATGATTTTGATGTAACACTCTACAAGAAATAAGTTACATTTTTCACTTTCAAATATCATCATGGGTTATCAACAACAAGGCATTTCAAATTAAGACTTTAAATACACATGAAATTCAAAAATAGCCAGATTTACGAGTGGTAATTGAAAAATAGCCACAATTTCAAGAGTAACCAAAATCTAGTCACTTTTTATACAAAGATAAATCTGAACGAAGACATTGTTCAAAATCCTGAAAATATTCCAGCATAATATATTAGAGTTCGAATTCACGTTTTAAGCATTTTTCGATATGATTTGAGTCTTCGACTAAGTTCGTATGATATTTTAGGACTAGTTGGTGTATATGGTTGAGGTCCTCGGGGCGTTGGGAGGCCCGTCCCCATGGCGAGACTTCTTTCCCGAGTAGGTTGTGTTAGGATTCTTCTTTTAACATTAAGCCCTTATTTCCTTTACTTCTTTTTGCAGGCTTGCCTAAGGATGTCGAGCTTAGGCTTGGACAAAGGTTTTGTCAACAGTCAGGTGATCTTAGAAAGTTGTTATTGAGTATTTTAATTTTAAAAATATTACAGTCTATGGCTTTATGCACTAGTTAATATTCAAGACGAATAGACCGAATTACCAGACTGAATAAATCGAAACCGAAAGGAGAAAAGTAATATTCAAGCCGAATAGACCGGATTACCGGACCGAATAAACCGAAATCGAAAGGAGAAAAGTCGAATCATACCGAATGTACTTAGGTATGGTATTAGTATAGCATTTTAAGAAACTGAATATTGAAAAACCGAATCGAAATGACTGCATACCGTACCGTACCGATGAACACCCCTAATTGGATAATAATAGAAAAAATTAATGAATAGGGCATAATACAAAAATCCAATAGTTTAGGTATGTTTTAAGTGGTACCAAGTTTGGGAGATTTTTATTTTATGAAGAAAATGTTGCATGTCATGGCACGTGGATTAAATTGATACGAAAACATCCATTAATTCAGTTTCATTCATGGGGACTTTAAATTCAAAATATTGTACTTCAAATGGATAATAATTTAAGATTGAAACTAGCAAAATTAGTATAATTTAGAAGTCATTTTGGTCAAAGATTCAACTAAATGATATAAGCTATTGATACAAGTCATTTGATGGCACCCTCAAATGTTTCAATTGATATAACTCATATATTTATAATGAAACTTTTCACATATAACTTTGCTACAGGGACATTAATAAAATTAATAATCATTTAGCGAGAATTAGAATGTTTATTGGCTAAGTCATAGTCTTATTAGAGAAATATAATTTTGAAAGTCTAGGAGGATTACACGATATTTTAAATTAAATCATATAGGAGGTATATAATACATGACGAAATCACAGGGAAGATATGCATAATCATATACTAAAAACTTGATATATATGCTTGTGCACCGACTTCTTGGGAAACCAATTTTTTCATTCGACGTATCAACATGTCAAAATCATGCTGACCCTTCAGCAGGCTGAGTCGAACATAATGATTTTCTGCAAAGAATTTGCTACCTGGACGACCTATGATATTTGCTCTTTTGAAGACTTCTGTGCAGTTTTTATCTTCTTTCCTCTTGCATTTCACCCATGCATAAGCTGCCATAAACGCCAGTGTTTCTCTTTTAGAACACCCAAAACACACACACACACATAGTGTCATACGCAAGATAGCTTTGTATGGGTGTGGTACCAGCTTATATACTGTCATACTGCTTGTAAATAGGTCTGGTTTGATACTCTAAATAGTTATCTAGATTCTTGTAATTATGATTCAAATGAAGAAAAAGTAAGCCTATCTATTATCGACTTTAAAACCATTAGTTTTAGCGATCGACTCAGTTCTTTCAAATTGAACTTCTTATTGTTCACAAAATTTAAAGTCTTCTTTTTCATCTTCAATTATTCGATAATTTCCACAAGCACAAATTCCGGACCAAAAATTCTTTCACAAAATAAGCCATGTTTTTTCTGGTTTGTTAGTTTTGTCATGAAAAGTATAGTATTTTGGTATCCCTCCAACTCTCTCCCCATTAGGCAGGATTTTACTGGCATAAGTAAGGGTGGACAAAGAAAACCGATAAGCCGCATCAAACCGATAATTCGAATCAAATCGGAAAAAAAACCCGATGTGATTTGGTTTGGTATTGAAAAATAAAACCAGACAATAATTGATTTGGTTTGGTTTTAACTATAAAAGTCAAACCGAAACTAAACCAACCTCATAGTACATTTATATAATTTTTAAAAATATTTTATACATATAAATACTTCTTATACATATAAATATGCATTAAAGAAATTATACATATAAATATTTCTTAAATTTATTCACTGTTTTATCTTTTAACGTATTATTTCAAGTTTATACTTAACATTCTTGAATGGTAAATAAATTTTAAAGCCCGTAAATGTAGTAACTCAAACAAACTTCAAAACGATACTAATGCTAACAAAACAAATTTAATTCAATACTAGGAATGACCATAGCGTTAGATAATTATTTTAGTTTTATATTGGTTTATAACGAAAATGCATTACTTAGTTTATCTTTTTCTTTAGCGCTTAGTTATGTAATTAATATTAGTACTTACTAGCTATACTTATTTTAGCATGACTTATATACTCCCTTTGTTCCAATTTATGTGAACCTATTTTCTTTTTGGTACGTTTCAAAAAGAATGACCCCTTCTAAATTTGGTAACAATTAAGTTTAAACTTACAATTCTACCCTTAATGAGAAGTTTTTATAACCACGCAAATACTCTGGGCCCTTTTTGACTTGTTTAGGACCACAAATTCTAAAAGTCTTCATTGTTTCTTAAACTCCGTGCCCAGTCAAACAGGTTCACATAAATTGGAACGGATGGAGTAGTATTTTTAGTTTATATCAATTTTCATTATGGCTTATTAATTAGCAATATTTGTTGTACGTATTTTTATTATTTTATCTTTGTTATTGAATATTTTAGTATAATGCTATGACTTATCTCATATTATTGTATTAGTTTCTTGGAAAATACATTATATAGTTGTATTTTACAAGGACTTCAGAAATATTTGGAGCACAAGTTACATATTTTATGCTATGAAAACTTTACCGGAAAAAGAAAAAAAAAACCCCCGAAAACATCTAAGAAAAATTGAGATGAAAATCCTGACTTTATTGGTTTGGTTTGGTTTATAAATTTAAAAACCCAACACTATTAGTTTAGTTTGATAATTAAAAAATTCGAACCAACCCGAAGTATGTACAACCCTAAGCACAAACACATATTTGTTGAGGAGAAGGTGATCCAATTCGGAGCTGTCGAAGTTTATGTCGATTGATCGTAGAAAATGAAATTATTACTCATTTCGATTTGCTTCCTTCCTATTAATCTGGAAGACTTAGCTCCCATCTCAAATTGATGTATAATTTGTGTTATTTACCATAATTGTCGTGAGTTTAGTTTTTCTGAAAAGATAGTTTAGTCTTTTTGGGTGTGTTGGAAAATATTTTTTAATTTTTTTATGTTTGGTTGGCTTAAATATTTTGGAAAGTATTTTCTTTCAGAACTTTTTTTTTCAATTGGAGGAAAATATTTTCCTTATCAAGAAAAGGGAAACTATTTTTCATAACTCCTTCTCAACCTTCCCCAACCTCACCAACCTACCCCACCCCACCCCTTCTCTCCAAAAAGTTTTTTTTTCAAATTTAAGTTTATCCGTTACCACCCACTCTACTAACCATTCACCCGCCACCCCCACCCACCCGGAAAAAAAATTACCTTATTTTTTTTGCAATTTCAAACTTCTGATTTTTCGTTTTTCTGCACCACCCACCCATTCCCCGCCGCCACCTTACCCCTAACAACCCACCCCACCCCACCTTGCACAAATTTTTTTTTAACTTTTATTTTGTTATTTCAAATTTCTGTTTTATTCATTTTTTTGCACCCTCCCCCCCCCTCCCCCCCCCCCCCCCCCCCCCTGCAATTTTTTTTTTTTTTTTTTTTT
>ML263916.1:0-10492 GCA_005239495.1 Nicotiana undulata | reverse complement strand
CCCCCCCCCCCCCCCCCCCCCCCCCGAAAAAATATTTTTAATATATTTTTCAGTTTAAATTGTTTTATTATCCGGTTTAAAGGTTCAAAATTTTACAAGTTCCAAGTTATGAGTTTGGAGGTTTATGCGTTTGGAAGTTTACGCGGTCGAAATATCGGGATTTCGAAAGTTTAGCGGTTCGGAAGTTTATGAAATTTGTGGGTTCGGAAGGTTGTTTGGTTCGAAAGTTTATGGCTTCATGTTTATTATATCTAAATTACTTATGAATACTCTTGAGAAGTCATTTTTCTTAATGCGCATCAAACACCGGAAAATGAATAAGATTACCACTTGTTTTGCAAGAAAATATTTTTTGTTATACCAAACACACCCTTTATCTAAAAAAAAATTCTTGAGTTAAAAAAGTTACCTGGAGATGGTTCTCTGGCTCTGTCAAGAAATGTGCAATACCGAGTTGGAATACTTTGGAGGGTAAAACGTTTAGATAAAGAGAAAATGCGACTCAATTTTTCCCAGCGATCACTTAAGATTTGATGTGCAAAATTGAAGAGTTGGTTGCCATCTCCTTGAGCAACAACTTTCAGAAGAGTTAAGGCTCTCAACTGGCCATCTTTTGAGGTCCCCATTTCAGCCACATCAATAAACTCCATCATTCTTTTATATATATTCACCTCCTTTACAATAGCCCACCTACACTTGTCAATGATCCTCAAAGAGGTTAAAGGCACATCTTAAAATAAAGATTATACACTAATTATATACGTTATGAATGATTTAACACATTCAATGTTGACACAAAAATGCATGAGAATATATTGTGTATAAAATTTGTTCTTGATAACACTGTTATATTCTATCTACTAATTTCATGCTAAAATAAAAAAATAAAAAAAATCAGATGTTGTTTATTACCCAACTCTGCTTCCAGCATGACCAGTGAGCTTAGACATGGAGAAAATCATGAGATCTTCATCAGCAAGAGCTGGAATTGCAGTGTAATGAGGCCAATAATAAGCACGATCATAAATTGTCTTCACATTTGGGCCTTTTAAAACTGAATTTCTCAAATTCCCATCTGGATTATTTGGTGAAGTCACAAACTCAATCACATTTCCAGCAAAATCTGACTTGTTCTTCAACGTGGATGAATCTCCTTCAAATTCATAATGATGTGTTTGAAAGAACTCCGTTTGAAACTTGTAAGGCTAAGAATTTAAAGATAAATCAAATTAGTTAATTTCAAGTATGCTCGACAAGTATATATTAGGTTAAGGGTGAAGTAACATTTACCATTCGACCAATACTTTTTAATTTGGCAGTAAGGTAAATAACCTGCTACAACTACAGTTAAACAATTTGGCACTATAAAATTACTTCTATCATCGAGCATATTTAATCCGGGCGGATGTATAGTATGATCTACTGATTCTGGCGAACACAATAGTTTTGGCTCAAACCCAATATATTGTTAAGAAGATTATTAAATATGTATAAATATTAAATTTTGAGCCTGGTAACTCAAAGGGTCAGTCGATTTAATGGGGAGAAATTCAAAAATAGCTAAATTTACAAGTGGTTATTCAAAAATATTCATAGTTTCAAAAGTAATCGAAATTTAGCCACTTTTCATGTAAAAATAAATCTGAACGAAAACACTTTTCAAAATTCGGAAAATACTCCAACATAATGTGCTGGAATTTCAGTATAATATACTGAAGTTCCAGGATAATATACTGGACTTCCAGCATAATATACTGGGTTTCCAGTATAATATACCAGTCCAGCATAATATGCTGGAAGTTCAAACACAGGTGTTCCAATCTCTAGTATATTATGCTGGAACTTTTCGCGTATTGGAGTTCCAGCATAATATGCTGGAAGTTCATACACAGGTGCACCGATCTCCGGTATATTATGCTGGAACGGTCCCTGTTGCAGCAAAATAATGGCTATTTTTTATTGATTTTGCAAACGCTGACTATTTTTGAATGATCAGTCTGAAAACTGACTAGTCTGTACGTGCTATTTTTACGATTTTCAAGTTGCATTGTTAATATATAAAAGTAAAATTCATAAATTGCGGAGAACGAACCGAATAATAAGGGACTTTATTTGCAACCACTTTAGTAGAAGAGTAGGGAGAGAGAGAAGAGTTCTCCATGGAAAGAGCATGAACTGCAGCATTTAAGAGCTGAGTAGAGCCAACTCCAAAAACAATGTATCTTCCATCTGTGACAGCATTCTTGGCAATTGCATGTATCTTTCTTATGATTTGCTCAAGCTCCTTGGATATGTAAGATTGATTAGGAAAGAAATAACTCATTCTATGCCAACCTGCTACTACTACTGCACTGTTTGCTGCATTTTGCATCCAGAAAGGTTCCAAGAATAAGGGATCCCCACTGCATTAAACAATCAATACATTAGGTATAGCCTATTTCGACATGCGTAATATGGTGCGATTTCAGATTTCCGTGGACATGGCTCTTGATAGGAAGGTGTGAAGGTCGAGCATTAGGGTTGTAGGTTAAAGGGTAGACGAGCGGTTTTCCTCTTTGTCCCGGTTTCCCTCTTTGTACCGACGAGTATGATAGTGTATTGTCTAGATCTGCTAGCGATTTATGTTGTATTTCACACTTTTGCATAATATTTGTGTTACTGCTTTTCCATTTATTTGATGTCTCTCATGTTGCTGATATTATTTTTCAGGTTTTGTTGTCACAGATCCATTGTCTCTGAGCCGAGGGTCTCCCCGAAACAGCCTCTCTACCCCTCTGGGGTAGGGGTAAGATTTGCGTACAATCTATCCTCCCCAGACCCCACTGATGAGATTATACTAGATTGTTGTTGTTGTAATAGGTAGTGACTAAGTCAGGTATTTCACCAAGCGTGTTCCAAGGTTCTTCAAAATTTAATATGTATGCATGTATAGAAAGTAATATTTGATCAATACACACAATATATTTTTATATGAAAATAAGAAAAGGTAAGGCGTAAACTCGTCTATATTTAGGTCACGAAATAGTTTTGTCACATTAAACCAAGGCGATTTCAGAGCTAAAGTAATGAGTTTAGTTGAATTGCCGAACTATTCAAAAAGGAGAATGTTACCCTTCAACATCAGCAGGACAGTTGGGTAATAACAAAGAGCAATCATTGCCTCCATAACAAGAATAGCATTCACAAATAGGCTTTCCATCTGCAACAATGCCATCAACATATACTCTTCCATTTCCTGAGCATGAAATTGCAGCTACTGTTTCTGCTTCTTCTGCTGCTCTTTGGCTCCAACTCAACTTCTTCTTCTCATAATACATGTTTTTGAAAAAGAATATATTCACAAGTATTGAGACCAAGAGACACATAACATAGATAATTCTCTTAATATTCTTTGCCATTATCTCTATTTTCTCTACTTTCTTTCTTTGGGAATTTAGTTCATGACTTATTGCAGCCAATTACAGTTTATTATAAGTATGCTGTTAGTCTCTTTAATTCTGTTTTTTTTAATTCTACTTGATTGTTTGAAAAAGATTAATCAATAAATGGCCAATTTAAAATCATTATTGTTTGATGTTCTTCTTGGATTTTAAAACCAAAAAGAGTATAAAGTATACAAATGCTAACAAAACAGGCCTTCTTTTCCACGTTGGAAGCATAATATGATAATGAGAAAAAATATTTGGAGCATTTCATAAAGTGAACAAAACAAAAAAGTAACTGTTGAATGCGTGGAATCAAAACACGTTCAATTTGCCTTTCCAAGTAGGTGCGTTTGGGGATTAAGAATATTAAAAACCTCTGGGCGTTGTGTATTATAATACCTCGGGGCAGTTGCATCCGTACTTGTTTTTTGTGTCACGTTTTACCTTATATTTGCTTTGTAAAAAAATTGCAAGCGTACCCGTTTTTTCACATAACTTCAGCATACGGGGCTGAAGTAGCAAAGGCAATCACGCAAAACTTCAGCATTCTAGTAGACGGGCCTGAAGTTCAGAGCTGAAGTTTTTGTTTTGTAACCGACGAACTTCAGCTGAAGTTTGTGTCTTTGTAACTGGGGAACTTCAGCTCTAGAGCTGAAGTTTTTGTTTTGTAACTGATAACTTCAGCTCTAGAGCTGAAGTTTTTGTCTTTGTAACTGCGGAACTTCAGCTCTAGAGCTGAAGTTGTTGTCTTTGTAACTGAGAAACTTCAGCGCTAGAGCTGAAGTTTTTATTCTGTATTTGATTAACTTCAGCATATTTGACATTTTAATTTATGAGTTTAACACATCAATTCATCACCGAAAATTGGAAAAAGCTAAATGCAATGCCACAAGGAAAAAAACTAGAATTTAGCCTAGAAGAGATTCAGCATTCAGACCACTGAATTATTTGCAAAGAAAGAGAAGATTTGCAACGGTAATAGATGTTGTATCAAAGACCAAATAGCACTATTACTACTCCACCTTCTAATGCTTAGAATATGAAAAATCCTGCAGTAAAGTGTGTTCTTTCTCAACTGTGAGGTTTCAATCAGTGTTTCGCGTCTTCTTCATCACAAAAATTGGAATATTGGTCAGTATATTTGCTTTAGCTTCATTAATCAAAGACAGCAATATTGAAGTCATCGTTGTAGAAGAAGAAAGAAGAAAACGAAGGAGGAGAAGGAGGAGGAGAAAGGAGCTGAAGATGTTTAAAAAGTGGGTACAAGTTAAAAGGTTTAAAAAAAATGGGTATAGATTAAATGGGGGCGACCAAATAAGGCGCCCCGTGCAATTTTTACTAATACCTTGCAAGGGCGACCCAAGGGTCAAGCCACCAAAGCAAAGGCTTTAGGCCCCAAATTCTAGAGGTCCCAAAATTTTCTTTTTGTTTTTTACTCGTATTTGTATTGAGATCTCGGGTAATTTAGATTTATACCGCATAAAGCCTAGTAAAAGACAACACATTTTAACAGGATTTGTTTAACCACATGACTCGAACCCAATATGTATAATTAAGGTAAGTTGGATCACATACATCTCACAAAAATCTTTAGAGGTATGGTCTAAATATATTGGGTATCTTAAAATAAAATAAAAAATATTATATAAAAGGTAAAGATAAAAATAAGACTTGGATTATTGAAGAAACCAAAATACGGATTCTAAAAGTTTGTTACACGTTTTTAGTGAAAAATGTAAAAGGAGAATAATAATATAGGTACTTCACTAATTAAGTTAATCATAAAATTTAAATAATAAATAGTTTTATATTCGCGGCAAGGGTTTAGGGAGAATGATTCTCTTTCTCCAATAAAAAGTTATATTGTTCTATGTAGAAAGAAAAGAGTTTTATTTTTCCAATTATAAACAAGAGTTGAAGAGTACCGTTGAATAAAACTATATTCACATTCTTTTTTCCCTTTTTCTCCCACAGGTTTCAAGCGTTTCAACAAGTATATTAGAACATAAAAAATTATCTCAATATCAAATTATCAAGTTCTTGAATCTGGTTCTATTATCACAATATCTTAGGAGAGATTAAATTATTTATAAAAAGAAACTATTAACAACTTTACATCTCAAAAAGCTAGAAAAATATACTTCAATTAAAATGTAGAATTATTTTTTTTTCTTCTGAAAGGCCCCAGATTAAAAATTGGCTTTAGGCCACCATTCTTCTTGAGCCGCCCCTGGTACCTTGTATGGTACACTTATGTATTAGTTATGCAATCATTAGTTATGCGCCATATTTGGTATTATCTTATGCATAACTAATGCATAAGAAACCATGACATTAACAATGCAATGGGTTTTAAGTCTTTTAATGCATGCATTAGCTTAGTTAAAGATAAAATTGTCCTTCAAAATTTGCTTGATTAAAATATACTATTATATTAATGCAAGGTAGAAATAATTCAAGAAAGTGAGAAATAACTATATCCCTAGTAAATAAATAAATACTTGGCATACTTTCTTTTTATAAATAAATAGTTAGTTATATACTACAATATAGGTAGACAAATCAAATACCTTTTTTAAAACCTTGTTCATATAAAAACATTCTTCAACATATGTTTCTTTTTAAAAAGTAAAGTGGTGGACTAGTTATGAGGCTATTTTTGTAAACAAATAATTCTTTTAGATATTGTGCAATGCTTTAATATATCAAACCAAACAATAGATAAGAAATATGTCAGCATGGCTAATGCAAGCATAACTAATTCCAGCATTACTAATACACCTCAGCATTATTCTTATACATTCTATCAGAAAAAATAATGCAAGCATTAGCTCTATGCATTACTAATACCTTGTTTGGTACATTCTTTTAACCTGTGTATAACTAATACTTGTATTAGTTATACATCATACTTGGCATTCTCCTATGCATAAGTAATGCATAGAAAACCATGACATTAGTAATACCAAGGCTATTAATGCATGCATTGGCATGGTTAAAGACAAAATTATCCTTAAAGTCCCTTAAAGCTAGAGAATATGGAGGGCATTTTTGTAAACAACTATTTTTCTTAAAAATTATGCAATGCATTATAATTTTAATACACCACACCAATAAGTAGATAAAAAATAATGGCAAAATACATAGTTTACCCATCAACCTTGCAGCGAAATCCCTGTTACACACATCTCTTTCACGGGAAACTTTTTACACACTCAACCTTTCAAAAGTGTGTCTAAGCCATCACTTTTGTGTTTGACCAATTTTTCAGATAACGTGAAAGTCACGCCCTAATAGGGTCGTGACACGTGTCATTGACTTTAAGGGGAAAAATATATTAGAAATTAAAATTAAAACCCATCTTCCTCATCTTTCCATTTTCTATCTTCCATTGTTTCTACCACCATAGTTGTTTGTGAGAAAATTTCTAACAACACCAAAATTCAACCACACTATCTAAACAACTGGCCGAAAATAATCGAGCAACAAATTGAGTTCAATAATCCAATAATCAACAAGACCCAATTAAAAAATTTAATCTTTTTTCGATACCCCAACAATGGTGGGTTCTAGATTTTTTTTACCAAACCTTCAATACTACTGTTAAAACTTTTAAATCTATCACAAATAAATAATTTTCATAATATTTGGACAATAAACCAACAAAATCCGCTCAATTTTAGATCTAAAATTGATTTCTTTCAAAAATTCTATTTGGGAAAGAAAATGAGGGGAGGGTGGTGAGGAAGAAGACCAGAGGGAGGGGGAGGGGTTCCTGTGGGGTGGGGAGAACAAGAAATGAGATTTTTTACGGGTTTTACGCACTTTCTTTGTGTGTAAACACGCAAGTGCAATCTGGTCAAAAATAGTGTGTCTTAGACACAATTTTGAAAGATTGGGTGTGTAAACGGTTTCCCGTGAAAGAGAGGTGTGTAACAGGGATTTCGCTACAATGTTGATGGGTAAACTATGTATTTTGCCAAAAATAATATCTACATAACTAATGCTTGCATTACTAAATACTAATATATGCATTACTAATTCATGCATTACTAATACATCTTGTTCCGCAATATTCTTATACACCCTACCCGACAACGCCTAAGTGTATTGGTTAATTAAAAGGTGTAAGCCATCCTTAAACCCCGCATAAGATACGGTTACCTATCGTGATTGGAAAAGAGAAGTGCTGAAGGCATTCGAAAAAGAAAAAAAAAAACACAAGAAATAACTATTGCAACTTAAACAAATATTTCTTCTTGTCCATCTTAATTGATTTTTTTATTATTTTCACACATATTAAAGGAAGCAATCTTTTAGTATTAACTAACATTCTTGGAAGTATAAACATGCCCCTAAGCTCTTTATTTCAAGGGCAACGTTAGAAAAAAATAATAATTTCTTCTTGATATCTGAAAAATCAAATATTATGAATCATAAAAAAAAGTTATAAAATTAATTAAAGTGGATCGAAGGAGTAAATGAAAAAGCAATAGAATAAATAATTAAAGATGAGGATTTAATGAATACGTCTGCCTAAAAAAAGAATGAACAAAAATGAAAATCTAATACCAAACTACCAAATCTTGGTCCTATTTTTGTACCTCATACCCCTTTATAATTTTAAACTGAAAAAAATGACCTTTTTAAATTTCTTATATATAAAACATAAATCTCTTACGTGTAAAAATGAATTTTTCATGTATAAAATAAAAGACAGAGTCATAATAAGTTTGTAAATAATCCAAAAAAAACAATTGACCCCAATCTTGACCCTGCATTTTGTACAAAATTAGTACATTCGCATAAAATCTTAAATACATTCTTTGACACATGCACGGTTATTTTTGTTTCTCCGGTGGTGTAATAAAATCTAAAAACAGAACTTCTTTCTCTACCCCAAACACCACACTTTTTTTGGTGCGTTTGTTTTACAATGTGCTAAAGACAACTACCATTTGCAAAATATTATAGTCGAAATTAACTAATTGGCATGCACTATCATATTTAATCTGCATGGAAACTATATAGAAAGAAAAAATAGGTTATGGACATTAAACAAAGACTGAAGAAAAGAATGAGAATCTTCTTATATCCTTCCAAATAGAAGGGCATCATACTAATGTCTATGACCACATGGCGGCGAACCGGGCTGTTCTTTCTTTAACCAGAGGTTTCGGGTTCGAGTTTTGAGTATTGAAAAATTATTGATAAGGAATGTTTCTCTCGGAATGGGGCCTTACGCGGTGCAAATTCAGATATAATCGGGTTCCAATAAAATATCGAACACCGAATGAAAAATCAAAATATATATATAAATGTGTATGGCCTACCTATTTGCATATGGATATTTTATGCATCACAAATTGACAATCACGAGGTGTCCAACTATAAAAAGTAAACAATAATGCAACAATTTAATGTGATTGACCCCAACACTTTTAGCTAACGCACGAGATCCTATCGAAATTAATTATAGTTCTTAGTGTTATATTAACATGGTGCCCAGCTACTTTTGTATCATGTGATTATTGAACATTAAGCGATAGGTACTGAGCTGGCCTTTTCGAAAAGATGACCTTTACCTTTTGTTTAAAGAAACGGAGAATCATTTACGACAACAAACAAACTCAGTTTAATCTAACAGGTATGGTTTGGGGAAGGTAGTCTGTACGCAGATCTTACCCTACCTAATACAGGTAGAGAGACCGTTTCCAATAGACCCTCAACTCAGGAAGGGCAAGAAGAAGAAGAAGAAAGCAAGAAAGGAAGAAAGATGGAAGAGAAAAGAAAAGGGAAGAGATAAAAGATAAGTAATACTACCAAATAATAGCAATAGAGAATACAATACTTAAAGAAAACAAAACACCATTAAAATACCTTTAGGGGAACAAAATCACATAAAAACGGAGAACCATTTAGTGTAAAGAAAAAGGAAATTAAGATGCCTTTTGTTTTGAGCTAATAAAGGGAGTCATGCTGGCATAACCTTTTAGGTAAAAAGATAGTGAGTAGGGGCGAATCTATGTACACCACTTGGGATGGTATGGCAGCCGGACGCTTGGCTAAAACTTATTGTTAGTATAGGTAATTTTTCTGGAAATTAGACATCTATAAAGGATGGCACCCGAAGTCACATAAAGCACCATATTTCCAGGTGAACTACTATGGTTCGATGCTGCCTAAAGACGTGTTTACTTTTCTTTTCTTAATTAATTTATTTCTCTATCATAAAACCCATATTAACTTCGTTCTAATACCCCTCTTCTTTTCTCAATTTTGTTGGGTTCTATGTTTTCCCTCTCTTTATCCTTACAACAACCATTTTTTCTTCGTTTATTTAAATTGTGTCATAGCTTCAGAACATTTTCTTTCCCATTTCTTCAAGGAATATTTTTTCCACTGTTACTCCCTTGATCCAACTTTCCTTAGAGCTAATATTGTGCCGTAGCTAGATTATTGACTTCTTTTTACACTTTCGAAAGTGTTTATTTTATAGTTAGAAAAATCTTTACTAATTATTATGATTAGAGCTTGTTCTGAGGTGTGAATCCAAGTATTGGAAAAAAAATTCTTTGCTTGTATTGTTGATTATGAAAGGTTTATTCAGCCTTAGTAAAGTTCATTTGGGTTGTGTTTATTTTAGTAAAATATTAATATGTGGCAATTTGCTTCTGACTTTGATTTAAGCACATTATGTTTGAATTAAGAGGGTATATTTGCCTATCCAAATTTTTATTTTCTTATTTATGATTATTATTTTACTCATTTTAATTAGAATCTGGAGGGATAGACAAAACTGGTCCAAACTTATTTCACTTTGTTGATTACATAGTTTCTTCATGAATCATCTTGTAAAAGCGAACCAAATCAAGTAGATCGGACTGACTGAATGTACACCACAATTCGATCTTGCTAGTGATAGGTTTACATTGAAGATAGTGACACTCGCGACCTTCAAATTTTGGACTCGCCTTTGATAGTGAAGATTCAAGCTAATTCTCAGCCTTTTCAGCTCATAAACCTTTTAAAAGATATAAAAATAACTAACTTATATATATATATAT
>ML263915.1:847-47489 GCA_005239495.1 Nicotiana undulata | reverse complement strand
ACAAAGTTTTAACGAAACGTGAGTAAGGATGAGGAAAGGCAAGTGAAAAGGTGACGAGAATGGGTAAGTCTTCGGTATTAGGTCCATGGAAACAAGAGAGACAATGGTTTATCTAAGTTATTGAAAGTCCAGTATAGCCTAAATGAACTCAAAAGAGTCTAAGATTAATAGCATTTAGAAGGAATGAAATGCTGACCTGGTAATAAAATAAGGGTATAATTGTGACAGATAAAGGATGACGTTTGGGCCCTCGTTTGAATAATGATATGGAAAAAAAAGGAGAAGGAGAAAAGATTTCGCTGGCGGCACGAAGTTAGGATACCCCCATAAGATGAATCACATCGAGACACTATGAAATACGATTATGGGAATCACTTCAAATATTCCTTGATGTAACGTAAGCCCTAGGGGCAAATTATTACGTAAGAAGTTTCAAGTTATCAGTGGTATATTGTAGATCAATATTGAGGTGAATCAACAATGGATGGACAAAAGTCACAAAGTATGAGATGAGATTAGACTGTCATTCTAAAGATGGGCAGTAATGAGGAAGCATTAAAGGACTTAAATTTATACATATGGAATAAGCAATGAGAGTAATATGGGGTTTGGTGGTAGACCTCGGCAACGATAAATTAAAGTAAGAGTTATGGCAGTAAATTCGTACGGATGGCTAAACGGACCTATGCGATGAGATATAGCAATATTCGTGAATTCAACAAAGTACCGAGTGAAGAACTTCATTATACTCATATGCCCAAAGGGACATCTTATCAAGCTCTACATATGAATCCTAGAGATTGGTCACACTTACAAGGTCAAAGTCGTACATGCGGCATGGAGAAAGGTAGCAACAGTTACGAGATTAAAAGGATTCCAACTACAAGTTGTGGTGTGAGAAGGAGGCCGAAGGGGGAACGCCCTGGAATTTTCAACTTATTCACAGAAACATTCGCCTAGATGGCAAGGGAAGTTCCAAAGTATTCAGAAGATGTAAGTTATGGAAATAATAAGATCACCAACCAACATTCGAGGACGAATGTTCTAAAGGGGGGAATAATGTTACATCCCACATTTGCGTATGTTAAAGTTTCGTCGTAAGTTAATCGACGTAAGTTCAGGGATGTGATTATTTTGAGATTTTAAGCATTAGGATATTTCAAACAAGTGATAAAAAAAATTCGTGAAGGCGAGAGGGGAAGCATGTCAAAGAAAACGAATTTTAGTCCAAGTTTGGCATGTTGGGATAAAATACGGCCCGAGCTAAAATACTCGATATTTATGGACTATTCCATACGAGGTACCATATGATCATAATAGTAAGGTGTATAAGGTATATAAAAAGTGAATTGTATTTTAAGTAAGTGGGAATAATTTTTATTTATGCGGATAATTGATTAATTATTAGGTAACGAGACATTACCTAATTAATTGGAGATAGATCGAATAAATATTAGAAAAGGATGAGATGGCATCCCACCATTCAAAGCAAATGGCTCGTAACTTGAAATGATAGGTGGCTATCTATAGTAACAAGACAATCACGTGTAAGATTTTTACCAATTGTTGTCTAAATTTAAGTTAATTCACATTTATACTAGCACCAGTACCCCTTTGGATTCTATTAGACTATAATAAGAACACCAAGAATCTTTAAAATCCCTAAAGTTGATTTATGGATTTCTTTTTTTTTCAAGAAGGTAATTTCTGCACTTGTGAATGATAGATATGAGTATCCATGGTGATAAAAGTACTATTTGAGCTGGTGGATGGATGGAGTGACCATAAATGAAAATCCCTATATTGGCATTAATGGAGATGGCGAATTTGGTGAAGAAGACGATAACTAGTACCTATGAGTTTTAAATGGTGAACTTTAATGAATCAAATGGAAGTAGTAACACTATTGTTGTGATCTTTAAAGTAGTTGAGCATGGTGTGACCGTAATTGGTTAATTTTGGAGACTTTAAGTACTTCATAAGAAGTGATTTTCGACAACCACTTGAGCCTTGACAATCTTCAAGTCTAATTCACAAGAAAAGTGAATTAAAACTAAGCAAAGTGACGGATTTTGGGGAAACGTTTTATACAAAGTTACACTGCGTAATAACAAGGGGATTTTACAATTCTAAGAGAACACGTTGCAACCTTTTCCAAGAATATCATATGGATTTTTTTCTCACTTCAGGTATGTTAAGGCTATCCCTTCTTTCTTTTGGCATGATCCATGCGATACGAACGAAATGTGCAAATGCACAAATTCCATAAATGACTCTATTCATAGAAGTATTAGAGATATCTATGTTCTTGAATTTCCATGTGTCATAATACTTTATCATCTGTTCATGGGTCTCAGAAAAATATGAAAGTTGAAAAGAGTTTACTTTATGATAGTACTCAAAGGCAAAATGGCCTTATGAAGCTCCGAAAGATTTTATTAACGTACTTTTCATGCATTGCATTCATGTGCATTGACCCATGACCAGATGGCGTTATATACGCACCACCACCTGATCAGTTGGTATATGATGATGATGTTGCCCACAATGGCTGAAATATGATTCAAACGGCGTTATATACGCGTATATATGTATGTATATTCAAATGGAATTATATACGCGTATATATGTATGCATATATATGTATATAGGATATGGGAAAGGTTATGACGTAATATATACGCACCACCACCTGATCAGCTGGTATACAATGATGATTTTGCCCACAGTGGCCGATATGATATGATGGGATGCCCTCAGAGGCTGATGATGTTATGAAACATATACCTATGCACGACATGACATTCATACGCATATGCATGATACTAAAAGTGATTTATTATTTACAGAGTTATCCAGACATACAGGTTGATTCAATTACTCTATATCTCTTTCATGTCTCTTATGTATTTATTTATGTGCGTTACATACTCAGTACATTATTCGTACTGACGTCCCTTTTGCCTGGGGACGCTGCGGTTCATGCCCGCAGGTCCTGATAGACAGGTCGAGAGCCTTCCAAGTAGGCTATCAGCTCAGCGGAAAATGTTGGTGCGCTCCATTTGCTTCGGAGTTGCTTGTTTGGTTAGTATGATTTAGACACATATTGTTTGGTAAGGCGGGACTCTGTCCCGACCTTTATGATATTTATGTACTCTTAGAGGCTTGTAGACATACGTCGTGTATATAAAGGATTGTACGGCCTGGCCGACCTATGTTTTGAGTTTATAAAGGATTTTGTTGGCCTATTAGGCCCGTATGTCACGTGTATATGATAATGTAATAACAAAGATATGTGACGTTGGTACTCGGTCGAGTAAGGTATCGGGTGCCCGTCGCAGGCCCATCGGTTCGGGTCGTGACAGTACATATATGACTAGTGGGCTTGTGAAAGCAGAGGCACGTATGTATGCGGGGACTTAGGTGAGCTGTATTTTCATATTGCGACCCGCAGCCGACAGAGTCTCCTTCAGAGTATTTACATTTCTCCTGTCCAATTTGTATTCCGGGCAGATGTTGTACTTTATTTTACATTTCTAGTTGATGCTCATGCACTTGTGACACCAGGTTTCAGGGTGATTATGGGTTGTCCTGTATTGAAATTGTTAAAATATTATTATTTACCCTGTAAAGTCCATCTTTTACAATTTAATTAAAGGAAATATGATTTCACAAATATTAAAATTAGAAGAGAATTAAGTATTTATTTTTGGCTTGCCTGACAACGGTGTTCGGCGCCATCATGACCTTTAGTGGATTTTGGGTCGTGACAACATGTTATAAGAGTGCTAGGTTCACTTAGGTCTCACGAGTCTTGTAGAGTCTTGCATATCGGTACCAAGACGTTTGTACTTATCTTCGAGAGGCTATAAGGTTGTTAGAGCACTTTCCTTCTTGATTCCTCATCGTGCGAATTAAATCCTTTGAGGCTTGTACCTTTATTTCTTTCCTATTCAATCTTATGCGACATGAAGTGCTTGTTATAGATTGGGAATCGAGGAATTTTCATGGTACTACAGATATAGTTCAGGATGTTTATAACTGCGTATTTGATTGGGATATGACCTTCGCCTTGCGGAAGACCGTCCAGTCATTTCAGCTCAACATCAGTGTTACCTAAGGTTCTGAGATTTGGCATTGAACGTTATGATTATTCATGCGTTGTTATAGCTGTAATGGTAGGGTGCTTGTTTATGTGTCGAGGCAGTGAATGACTTGTTTATCTCAGTGCATGATTCGGATATTCAATATTTTATTTCCGGCGGAGGAAAGGCAACCAGACTAAGAATGTTCGGATTCTGGGTTGATGGAGTATCAAGACTTGGTATTTTCGAGCATGGTGGAATTTTCATCTGTGATGCAGTGTCGTTGTCCTTGTTTAATGTGCTAAGTTCGCTGGTGTTATGGTTTTCTTCAATTGCCTTCGAGGCAGGATATTGGAAAATGGTGCTTGAGATGTGGTTGTTAGAGATAGCAAAGTTTAGCGATTTCAGAATCGAATTAGTACTTCTAGTATTGAGGGCTTGAGAAGGATGATCTTCTAAGAGGTTTAGAGTTGGTGGCGACTCATGTATTCAGATGTTACAGAGATGGATTCGTATTTGGAGCAACAATTAGTTAGCAAAGGATGAGGAAAGACGTGTGGGAGGTGTCTTGCGCTGGTTGAATTGTTAGGAGGTCGAGTATGAAAAGTAGAAGTCGAGGAGTTGCTTAAAGGAGAGGGTTTAACCAAAGTGGGAGAGTGGAAGAGTATCATATGGGTTCTGTGGTAGGATGGATACACGCCTTGAGGAAAGTCTAGAGCCATTATTCATGGTGGACACTGACTAGGTCCACGGATTTTTATTTGGATGCAACATAACTTCGAGTTTGGAATGCGTTGTTGGACTTTTAGATGATGTCAATGGGGAAGAAGGATCCTCTGTGGGTCCCAGGGTTATGTAATCGTAGCTTCAAGCTAAGTGGGAGAGCGTTGCCGCCTACGTTTAGATGGCATGGTTGTCTACTTTTTAGGTTTCTGGTCATCGACATATTGGTGAGTTACTACGACTAGGGAAAGAGAACATTAGTAGTGATTCGAGCAAAGGATTTGAGGAATGTGTGTTATAATTGGCTTATCGGTTCATGTTCAAGTTTTGGGAAGACTCAGAATCTACGCTTCGTGTGGATGTGACGTACAAGAAAAGAAATTCAGCTGATTGCTTCTTGGAGAGGGTGTTCATGTGCTAGCAGGGCCTTGGAGTGTGATTATATTCGGGAACAAGACATAGTGGGTGACTCTCAACAATGCCCTAGTAGGTTCAAAATTAAAGTGCAGTTCTTAAGGATTTCAAGTTTGTGACATGGTTAAGTATCAAGCATTTGCAGTGGATTAAAAAAGGGACTTGGAGTGTTCTATGTTATCATCGGTATGCGGTGTTGCATTGGAGGAATGGGAGAAGATAACTTCGGGTTCATAGAGGAATTTCCAGAATGGGTGTACCAGTTAAAGATGTGAATATGCGCACAAGGAAAGTATGTGATGGTTTGTGAGTTTTTGAGACAGCGTGGTCTCGTGAAATAATTTACTCAGGGTGAGTGCAGATTTGGGATCCTTATGTTTTGAATGGAGCTATTATTATTCCTAAGGCAAGTCCGGAGTAAATTAGAAGAAGTCGAATCGGTTAGCAATGGTTGAATAGGCATGATGGTGGAAATAATCGGTTCCTTTAGTGTGTTAAGTTATACATGTGATTTGTGGCGGTACGCGCGAGGCTTGACGGTCGCCGTAATTGATTTTATATGGAGGCATTCGAGTAATATAGCATGTTATGTGTAGATGGATCTCGGAAGAATTATGGTGGTTTAGACCACTACTCGAGGTTTGTATTTTCTACAATAAAGGGAATTCAGTCACGTGTTGCAATGACTCTACTGAAATGAGTTAAGTGAAAGGTTTCTATATGCTGGAGTGTTTATTCTATTAGTGGTTCAGGAGTTATGATGGTATTCGTGCATTGTCGCATATTGGCATGTTAGGTGCAGTGAGCGTCATGTGAATTGGAAGTTGAGAATCAAGGTTGCGGTTCAATATAGACAAGAATGTTACGAGCATGGACGAGCAGGAAAAAGTTCAGATGTTTAGAGTAAGCTGGTATTGTCTTTAGTGTCACCTGAGATTGGTGTCCTGTGTAAGAAGCTTTGTAAACTGATTTGCGGATTCTCGTTGCTCTTTATAGCATTGTATGGCCGGTGGTATGGATGTGCAGACTTTGTTACTTAATGCGGAAGGTCGTGGGGGTGTATCCCATGGGAAGATTGTATAAGTGTGACAGGTATTCACTTGATTGATTGAAGATTTAAACCAACTATGGAGGTTATGGTACTATCACTGACGTGAGAGCTTAGGCCTGGGAGGCAATCTATTCATTTCGTTGTGAACTGTGGAAGTTTGTTGCGGACTGGACGGTTGTTCTTGTGTGTCAGGGGATAAGGGGTTAGTGTGGCCTTGAAACGTTATTAGCCTAGTGTGGTACGGTCAAAATCAACTTGGGGTTCGTGGGTAGATCTAAATGTGAATGTGGGCTCTATATCTGACTGGATGTATTCATTTCAGCTTAGTGCTGTTTTTTGAGGAATCTTCGGGCTCTGGATGTTATTTATGTTGTCAGCTATTTCGTGTAATCGATACTATGCTAGGTGGGTTGTGAGGTGATTTGATTATTCGCACTCGTATTGAGACCCCGTGGAATTTGTGGTGTTGTGAGAGCAGGATGGCTCTCGAGATACATGTCATTTATTGCACCTTAGTTGTGCTTGAGATTCGTGGTGTATGGCACTATCCATCACCCCAGGATTTGTATTTTGCACTTCGCGTGTTAGTGGTCGATATTCGGGTATTTCGTAGTTATGAGCATTTTAGCTCGATAAGTATTTCCTTATAGATTATTATGTGTCGATCAGGTGGCATGCCACTACGGGTAAATTGTTTGGATCAGGAGGCACGCTGCCACGGGTATATTGTTTGGATCGGGTGGCATGCTGCCACGGGTATCAGGGTTTGATCGGGTTGCACGCCGTAACGGTATCATTGTTGGATTGGGTTGCACGCTACAACAGTGTGACATTGAGTAAAGTTTTCCATATCTATTAGTGTGTTACGCTTCTCATTTTCTGAGGACATGATATCTTTTTGGTTGTGTAATTAGTTACGTGGGTTGAGTAGTCTTTCCAGAGTTAGTTCCCTTGTGTATCACATTCGCGTTTGTAGCTTGTTGGCACATTGTGGAATTATATGAGACTTTTCGCAGTGTCTAAGGTGGCTTATTACCTGAGCAGCTTGTAATGGGTGAGACGAGATTATTGGGCCTGGGATCAGTGCAATCATCTTTATAGGAGGCACATTAAAGAGTAAATATCGATATTCGGTCCAGAATGAGGTAATGGTTCTTCTCGGGAGGGTGACTCCATGAATTATGGTTCGACAAGTTGTTACGAGTTTCTACACATCTCTTCTGTCGTGGCAGTATTGCGAGAGCCGAAACGGGACTTATATGCTTCATGAGGTGTGTTGTGGGCATCAGATTAACGGGATTTCGGCTATTGTTGTTAGGGGATGTCATAGTGGTCATGTGAATAATGTGGTGCATGGTGTCAATTATGTATGAGGATACAATCGTGTATTGGTACATCGTGTAGTGATGTATACAGTGTTCGTATGTTGAAAACAAACCTGGTAGAGGACTTCGGATGTTGGAATTTGGTTCTAAGGCTTATTTGCAAAATAAAAAGGGAGAATCTTGAGATTGGATCGAGCTAATATGCTCAACTGAGTTTTGATTGCACGGGTAGGTGCACGAAGTATTGAACAGTAATTTCAGACAACTCCAGAGCAGTTCTTAGCACGTTCAAGGACGAACGTATGTCCTGACCGGTCATTTTGAGCTCTAGCAAATCGTTCGGAGGTTTGAGGCCTTGAGTAGCTTCACTTCAGATATTATGACTTGTGCGTGTTGTCGGAATTGAATTTCAGGGTGTTCGGAGTTAATTTGAAAAGAAATTTCACATTCCAGAAGTTGTAAGTTGGAAAAATTGACTAAGGTGTGCTTTTTGAGTAAACTACCTCGGCATTGGGATTTATTGGTTCAACTATGTTCGTACGATGATTTCAGACTTGGGCGTATACTCGGATCGGGTTTTGGATGACTCGGGAGCGTTTCAGCGCCTAATATTGAAAGTTGGTTCTTTGAAGGTCTTTGAAGTACTTTAAATTTGGGTTGGAGTAGGGTTTGGTGATATCGAGGTCCAAATCGAATTCTGAGACTGGGAACAGTTCCGTAGTGTCATTTAAGACTTGCTTGAAACTTTTGGCGTCATTCTGAGTTAATTTTTTAAGAATCGGACACGCGGAAGCATTGTTTTGAAATTTTTGAGTTCATGAGCTAATCCATGTGTTTTGGCATCCGACTAGTGGGTTTTGAAGTTATTTTAGTGTTTCAATCGCGCGAGTGTTCTTATGATGTTGTTGGACTTTTGTGGGCGTTTGGTGTGGAGCCCTGAGGGCTCGAGTGAGTTTCGGATGTTCGGAAGGTAGGGAAAACTTTAGTTTTCCGGTGTTTCATTGCTGGTGCTAAGGTCTCGCAAATGCGAGAATATGTTCGCAATTGCGAGCCTCGCATTTGCGAAAAAGGCTTCGCATTTGCGAAGAAGCCTAGTCTGGGCCTAGCTCGCATTTGCGAGAAAACAGTCGCATTTGCGACCCTGGCATTGTTTGCATTTCCGAGTCCCTTGTCACATTTGCGACCTGGACAAGGGGAGCCCAATTCGAATTTGCGATGTTTTTGTCACATCTGCGGCCTTTGCATTTGCGAACCAGATGTCGCTAATGGGACATCTGAGACATGTGAACAACTTATTAAATGCGGGACTTAGACCATTTAGCTCATTTTCTTTCATCTATTGAGCGATTCTTGGAGCTTTTGGTAGAGGGTTTTGACCTAGCACTTTGAGGTAAGTAATTGTGATGACCCAAGGGGTCATTTTATGAAATTAGACATAATTCTAGGCTTATTAGCCATAAAAAGACTAATTTTAAATACCTCGATTTGCGAGCGCATTCCGGGCGTGAAATCGGAAAGCTTTTATGTGAAAATATGAGAAATAGAAATTTATAGAGTTAAAATTTGATTATGGTTGACTTTGGTCAACATTTTGAGCAAACAAACCCGAATATGTGTTCCAACAATCTCGGGAGGTCCGCAGTAAAATATGGGACTTGGGTGTATGACCAGAAATGAATTCCGAGGTCCCAAGCTTTAGAAATCAATTTTTGAAAGAAATTGTTTTGCTGAATTATTAATGA
The DNA here is from genome assembly GCA_005239495.1 of Nicotiana undulata. Lineage (NCBI taxonomy): Eukaryota > Viridiplantae > Streptophyta > Magnoliopsida > Solanales > Solanaceae > Nicotiana > Nicotiana undulata. The sequence goes on along the minus strand of ML263915.1, from coordinate 38,149 downwards.
AATAAAGAAAAGAATTAATATTTGAAACCATTGGTATCGGGCTCGTAGTTTGGTTCCGGAGCCCGGTACAAATTTGTTATAGTATTTGAATACTATCTGTGAAATTTGGTGAAAATCGGAGTTTATTTGACGTGATTTGGACGTGCGATTGAGAAATAATGAACTTTAAGTGTTCTTGAGAAAAATGATGAGTTTTGAGGTTTAATTCATAGTTTTACATGTTTCTTTCATGATTTGATCGCACGAGCAAGTCTGTATGATGTTTTAGACTTCCGTGCATGTTTTGTTTAGAGCCTCGAGGGCTCGGGTGAGTTTCGGATAGGCCACGGGGTATTTTACACGTAGAAAAGATTGTTGTTTTTGCTGTTAATGGTGCACAAAGAATTAGTGCTATGCAATTGCATAGCTACTTTTGCTATCGCATAGTGTAAATTTCAGGGGGTCGCCTTTTGTGCTATGTGAACGCGTTCACCCCCATACGCGAACACACATGGTAATTTGGGCCTGGGGGAGGGGGCTGGTCTTACACTACGCGAACGCGGTCGCTAATCCGCGAATGCGAAGGCCCCAGTCGCTAAAGCTACGCGAATGCATCTCTTTGGTCACGAACGCAAAGGCCAATAGGGCTTGAACCTATGCAAACGCGAGCAGGCCCACGCGAACGCGATGAAGGCCTGCCCAGCTATATTTAAACACTTTAAAACACGGACAGAACCCTATTTCTTCATAATTTTTGAATTACACAGCCCTAACGACAATTTTATTCATCAAAGTTCATCCCCGAGTTGTTGGTAATCAATTATAAACCTTACTCTTTCAATTACCCTATGTATTTCATAACATTTAAATCGAAAATCAAGAATTTTCATGGTAAAAATTGAGAGTCTGGGTAGAATTAGAGAATTTTGTAAAAATCGAATCTTTACCTTGAATTGAGTCCGAATTTCGAAACTAATTGTATATTCGGGCTCGTGGGTGAATGGGTAAACGTGATTTGGTCCGAACCCCGAGTTTGGACCAAGCGGTTCCGGGGTCGGGTTTTAACGTTTTTGAGAAAACTTAGGAAAAAATATAATTTTTCAGTAAAGATAGTTCCTTTAGCATTAATTAATGATATTAAATTAATTATTGTTAGATTCGAGTGTATTGGAGGTGAATTCAAAAGGAAAAGCTATAATTGAGCAGTGAGTGGCCTGCGAATTTGAGGTAAGTGCTTGGTTTAACCTTGACTTGAGGGAATAGGAATCCCTAACTTAATTGTTATGTGAAATTGCATGGGTGTGGTGTATAGGTGAGATGACGAGTATCTATGCACTACCAAATTGTCTGCTTACATGATCCCTTCCCCGTTTCAAATTTAATTGCTTCATGTTTTTATTGTTTCATGTTCATTGTTGTTTCTATGATTACTTGGCTTGTTAATTTGTTGTTAAGTCTTGTTGCAATTATTTTTGGAAAAGTATTAGTTGTTTCCTTAGTTTCATTGTGGTACATAAAGAATGAGTGGGTTGACATTGTTTTACGAGATATATATTCCTGTTGGTTCCATTTTGAGATAATATTGACGGAGTTTATGAGAAGTATAGTTTTCTATTTACAACTGCTGAGACAAAATAGAGTGATAAGGGTGGACATGTGAGGTAAAAGGTAGTGATAAGGGTGGACAGGTGAGATAAAAGATAGTGATAAGGGTGGACAGGTGGGATCGGGTTGCACGCCGCAACAAGAAAGTGATAAGGGAGGACATTATGTTTTACTGATTTTAAACACAAAGATTTGGAAAATTTACTGTTTTACTCTACTATTTCTCATATTATGCACATACGGTTATTTTAAAGTGAAGTTTGGAAATTTGGAAATTCATGTGAGATCTTGGTTACAGCTGAGGCCTGGAATAGGCGACTGAGTTATTTTATTTAGTGTTGCAGTTTATCTTTCTTGTTTTTGTAGAATTGTTTTCTTGCTTTATTATATATATTGTTACAGGTTAAGTTATGATTTCCCGCCTTAGCCTCGTCACTACTTCGTCGAGGTTAGGCTCGACACTTACTCAGTACATGTGGTCGGTTGTACTGATACTACACCCTGCACTCTTTTGTGCAGATCCAGGTACCGTCCAGCGTTAGAGATTTGGTAGCGGTCATTCTTCATTCGAAGACACGAGGTATATCTGCCGGCGTTTGCAGATCCCTGGAGTCTTCACTTAGTTCATAGATACTGTTTTATTTTTCTCAAAATAACTATATATTATTCTTTCAGCCTATTTTTATAGTAATATTAGAAGTTCGTGAATTGTGACACCAAACCCTGGGGTAGTCTTATGGTTGCTTATTCAATTAGAGGCTCGGCTTAATTATTCATTTATTAATTTTTTCATGGATTTATGCAATGGAAGTAATAAAGTTTAGTTTATTTATAATTGTTTTGTTATGGTTAAGTAGACTTTAATGGAAATCAATTAAATAAACTCTAACATTGGCTTGCCTAGCAAGTGTGGCGTTAGACGCCATCACGATCCCTAAGGTTGGGAATTTGGGTTGTGACAGTAGATTCTACATAGCATGAGTTAAATACATAGACTAACGGTAGATTAACATATAAAAATTGGTGAAATCAAGGGTTTAGATGAAAAACCTAGGTTTTGGTTAAAAATGGGATTTGACCATGAAAATAGTTATGGAATTTGGTGAAAATCATATATTTGACTTCATGAGGTTATGGGTAATACTTTTCTTTGAAATTTTCGGAATCTGGGCACGTGTGCCCGGGGGGAATATTGGGAATTCTTCAATTGGAGTTGGGTAATCACTTTAATAATTAGAATTTTAACCTTTTAGCCTAAATTGACTAATTTATATGACATTTGACTAGCTTCGGGTCGTTTGGCACAGAGTTGAGGATTTAAATCACAATTTTGGACCGGAATGTAAGCCTTGAGATGAGGTAAGTCTCCTGTCTAACTTTGTGAGGGGGAAATTACCCCTAGGTATTGTATATTGATGTATGCTACTTGTTGTGGGGGCTACGTACGCGTGAGGTGACGAGAGCCCGTACGTAGCTACATTCATGTTATTGTCTGGGTAGACTTAGGGCCACATCATGCTTTAGCTGTACTATTGGAGTAGTCTCTCACCTATTAAATTCCTCTATTTTATATTTCTACTTGAGACTAGACTTACTATTGTAGAGACTTCACGAGTTCATGTTTAGTCACCGAATAACTCTAACCCTCTTAAGGCATGTTTCCGTGATATTTATACTTCGTCGAAAGGTTTTTATTAAAGAAATCACAACTCACACATTTATTCGTGAGTGGGGTCAAGGACCCGTCAAAGCTTCTTATTCTTATGGGATCAGGTCGTTCGCCTTGGCAGAATTATGTGTTTCACTCTTATGGGATCGAGCCGTTCACCTCGACAGGATTTTGTACCACACTCTCATGGGAGCGGGTCGTTCGCCTCAGCATTTTAATAGATGTATTTATGGCTCGCGTCGTTCGACCCTTGGCAGCGCAATTTTTAATTATTTATGTCGGATCGGGTCGTACGCCTCGTCATTTCCTATATCATGTCCTCATGAAATCGTGTGTATATTTGGCAAGAAGCAAGTGTATCCATGATTTTCGTGATTTGAATTCTGACAATCTAGTTGATGAGATCCACTACACCTATATGTGTGCTCTGCTTAAGAAGGTAGTTTCTAATGGGAAGCTTGAGTTTATTGTAAATAGGGGGATTCGTATCACGTATTCTATGCTTATTTATTTCATTTATTTACTCTGCCTCATGGTTATTTACCTCTTTACTGTGACTGATATTATTGGACCACTAGTGAGTGTCGATGTCGACCCCTCGTCACTACTCCTCTAGGGTTTGGCTAAATACTTACTCGGTACATGTTTTTTACGTACTCATACTACACTTGCTGCACATTTTTGTGCATGTACATATATGACTAGTAACCTTGTGAGAGCAGAGGTGCGTATGCATGTAGGGACATAGGTGAGCTGCATTTCCATATTGCGACCCGCAGCCGGCAGAGTCTCCTTCAGAGTATTTCTATTTCTCCTGTCCAATTTATATTTCAGTCAGATGATGTCCTTTATTTTACATTTCTAATTGATGCTCATGCACTTATGACAACGAATTTTGGGGTGATTATGGGTTGTCCTGTATTGAAATTGTTAAAATATTATTATTTACTCTATAAATTCCATCTTATACTATTTAATTGAAGGAAATATGATTTCAGAAATATTAAAATGAGAACTGAATTGGCTTTCCTGACAGCGGGTTCCGCCGCCATCACGACCTTTAATGGATTTTGGGTCGTGACATAACTATAAAGCAGATAAAATTTAAATGAAAAGCTTCAGCTCAAGCATGTGAAATTGAGGAATAATATCTACGATTATATAGAAATATTAAGATCATCACTCTCCCAACACAAGAAAAGTTACTCCATAATGGAGTTAGTACTAGCAACAAAAATAATCTTGCCCATTAAATAAGAAAATAGAAAGAAATATTCAAGAGAATAATGTCACGACCCAATTTTCCCTCCGTTGGGTATCGTGATGGAACCTAGTCTTAGGGACTAGGTAAGCCTAGCATATATTGAGTAACAATAATAAATAGCGTCTAACAAGTTTTAGAAATTCAATTCTCTATAATACTTACAATTCTCAAAACCGGTAGTAGCCTTTCTAGGAGTAGTTATACGTAATAAATACATCACTATTCCAGAATAAAATGAAACAATGGAAATAAATACAATAGAAGGTGACTTCAGAGCCTGCGAACGCCCAACAGGTACCCTTGAAGTCTCCAGCCACACCAAGCTTAAATCTCAAAACCAACTCGATTCGAAGTACCTGGTTATGTACAAAAAGATGTGTAGAAGTGTAGTATGAGTACACCACGGTGGTACCCAGTAAGTATCAAGCCTAACCTCGGTAGAGTAGTGACGAGGCCAGGTCAAGACACTCACTAAACATCTACACCTGAGCAGGATATGACATAAAGCTAAAAAGATAAGGATATCAAAGTAATGCAAATTGTAGTAATAAATCAAATCACAAACAGAAATGATGATAAGGGGAAAATACGAATGACAACGAGAAATAACCAAGTAATTAAACATCAACCTAGTTGGGGTACAGATAAGTGTAAATGTGCTAACGTAGAGAAAACAATGTCAACTCAACCAAACATATTGTTTCTAATACACGATTCCAATAATTCCATTTCTCGTAATCTGCCATAAACCACAACTTCCAACCCGTTAACACACACGACACCTCGTGCCCACATCTTTCCATCTCGCTTTGCACGGCCAAATCCACGTGTCATTCGGTACATAATATCTGTGTCAATCGCTAATTAAGATGTTCAAGAGATTTCGTTTATATAACATAAATTATATTTACAAACTTCGAGACCAAATAGGAAATCAGTGAGAAAGATGAGTTTTGGTTTTTGGAAATCAGATGAGTGAGCAAAATAACATTTTCAAATAAAATTCAACATCGAATAACTATTGCATTTAATATAGAGCTTATTAAGTTAAAAACCTAATAACAATTACTTTGTAAGTAAAATAAAACCTCAGACGGGTTAAGAAGATTATGTTGATAAATCAGTTGAAGTAAAGTATGACAACTAGTAGAAAATGGTAAGTATAGAAATAAACGGCGGGTTCTAACTTAAAGCCACACAAGTTAACATGATATTTGTTCTTCCATTTTTAAAACACTGTCTTACTAATGACTCAGTAGGGCAGGAGGCAATGACTCAACGTAGTAAATTTCACTTTAAAAATCATTTCACCAGAATAATAGTATTAGAAAAAGGGCTTAGGAAATGACGACAAAGCAGTAATGTCAATTATAATGACTTACTCTTTAAACGACAACGAAAACCGGAGAATACAAATCCTTGGAATCTCGTACTAAGGCACTGAAGCCAATACAACAAAACAGGGAATACCAAATACATAAATATGTTGCGGCGTGCAACCCGATCCCACCATATAATATCAATATCATAATTCACCCTTATTTCACCATAATAATCCACACTTATTTCACATGTTGTGTCGTGCAACCCGATCCCACCGTACAATAAACATCAATATCAAAACAATAAACATAATATGTTGTAGCGTGCAACCCGATCCCACCATATAATACCAATATCATATTTCACCCTTATTTCCACATAATAATCCACCCTTATTTCACCTGCGGTGTACAACCCGATCCCACCGTACAATAACAATATCACAAATAAATATCCTCCCTTATTCCACCACCTCTCTTATTTCACCTATTGCGGCATGCAACTCGATCTCCAATACAATAATTTTACTCAACAACAACAATTCAATAACTTAATTTACAAGAATTTCCACAATCAAGAGTATGAGTTCACGGCAACAAGGGAACCATATAAATTCTAAGAAATACAAAAACCTTTACAAATTAACAGGACATGTAAGGCACGCGATAACTACGCAGGCAACCACAAGAATTTGGACATGTAGCATATATGCACAAAGTCATAGAGGAACTCACAAAAACGAAGTAACAAAACTATAAGGAAAGGCAATCACTTCAATTAAGGTAAATAAGTGCCAAATAACAAGAGGTAAAGAAGAGATAACAACATCGTACAAAGCATGTAAATGTCACGACCCAAAATCCATTAAAGGTCGTGCGCCAGACACCACTGTCAGGCAAGCCAACACTAAATAGTTAATTAAACTCTCATTTCAATATTTTTGAAATCATTTCTTTTCCTTGAGTTTAGCAATAAATAATGAACTTCACTGAGTAAATAATAATGTCTTTAACCAATTTTCAATACTAACTAATCCCATGTACATCCCAAAACCCGGTGCCACAAGTGCATGAGACATTTCTAGGAAGTAAAAGGTAATACAATAACCGTCCGGAATACAATTAGACAACAGCAAAAATACAATACAATACTTTGAAAGAGACTCTGCTGGCTGTGGTTCGTCTCGAGAGGTGCAACTCACCTAAGTCTCCTTATCAACCAAGCCGCTGCGCCAAACTAGGCCACTAGACATACATGTGTCTGTGCAACAAAATGCACAGCAAGTGTAGTATGAGTACAAAAACAACGTGTGCCCAGTAAATATCCCTTCTAACCTCGAAGAAGTAGTGACCGGAGGTCGACTTCGACACTTACTAGTGGTCCAAATATTGAAATACCAAAATTTGTAAAAGTATGGATTTTATAAGGTAATTTCAAACTCGATAAACATGAAGCAGGTAACCAGTTCTTTTTAATAAAAAAAGAGATTTCCAAAAATTCATATTTCATCATTTAATGATTTATCTCAGGCCAAGGAAGAAATATCATTATTCATAAATTTACAAGGCAAGCAATACAATGATGCGCAATTATATCGAGGTCGTACATCCCGATCAACCAATATTTATACTATACACTGCCATAGGGTCGAATGGAGCGAACAGATGAATCTATTACCCCGCTCGCGAATCATACATGCGACGCGGTAAAAAATACACACATTTTCAATCAAGAATTCACCAAGGAACATTTATCCAAGGAAAAGGCAATCCACTTTTCATGATTAAGAAAATGAAGTTAACTTATTTAGAAATTCATTTACCAATTTGATATGATTTAAGCAATTTAAATTGTCGATAAGGTTACAAATATTTAAAGTATAGCATGATTTTGGGCCTTAGACTACCCGGACTTAAGAACAATAGTAGCTATGCACGGACTCTCGTCACCTCGTGCGTACGTAGCCCCCCAAAAATAGTAGCACATAATTCAATTATTTCACCTATGGGGACAATTCCCTCTTACAAGGTTAGACATGAGACTTACCTCGCTCCGGAGTCCCATAATCGTCTCCCAAGCCCTTCAAGCAATTCAAATCGATGCTCGACACTCCAAAACTAGTCAAATATTTGGAAATTCCATAAATATATACTCTAATACTCATTATAATCAAATTTATAATAATTTCTAACCCCGATCGAAAAGTCGATAAAAATCACCCTCGGACCCACGTGCTCGGGTTCCAAAAGTTTTTGAAGATAAACTTTACCCATAACCCCAGGAACTCAAATATATAATTTATTTCCAATTTCATGCCCAAATCCGTGGTCAAAATCCAAAATACCAAATTCTAGATTTTCTAAAATATCCCAAAATATCTACTACTTTACAAGTTTAAATTCATATATAATCCTTGTATGTAACTCATAACTAGAAGGAATCACTTACCTCTTGATGATGATGGAACCCCTTCTCAAAAGCTAATCGCCTAAGATCAAGTGGGAAATTAGGAAAATGGACTTAATCTAGCAATAAAAAGTCCTTGGTTCCAGTCGCAGATGTCGCATTTGTGATAGGGAGATCGCAAATGCGACTTCGAAAATGAGAAGAAAGCATCGCAAATGCGACCCCCGACTGAACTGGCCTATTTCGCAAATGCGATACAGGGTCCGCAAATGCGAACCCTTCAGGCCTCGCAAAAGCGACCCATTCGTCGCAAATGCGAACCATCCCCCTCAATCGCCCAGTTCACAAATGCGAGCATAACCTCGCAAATGCTATGACCGCATTTGCGACCAAGGCATTGCATTTGCGATCGCACCAGCACCAGAAAAATCCAACTTCTCAACAAAATACTCCGAAGCTACTCTGAAACTCACCCGAGCACCGGGGCTCCAAACCAAACACCCCTAATACATAATACGGACTCGCTCGAGGCCTCAAATCACATCAAACAATGGTAAAATCACGAATCACACCCCAATTTAAATCTAATGAAACTAAGAAATTCCAATTTCTATATTCGATGCCGAAACCTATCAGATCACGTATTATTGACCTCAAATTTTGCACACAAGACACATTTGACATTACAGACCTACTCCAACTTTCGGAATTGGAACCCGAACCCGATATCAAAAAGTCCACTTCCGGTCCAACTTCTCAAAAACCTTCAAATTTCTAACTTTAGCAAAATGACCTACAGACTAATTTACTTTCGATCGCGCTCCCAATACCAGAATCACCATACGGATCTATTCCCAGACTCGAAATACCAAATGGACATCGATAACACCGGAATGTACTTCAATCCAAATTTATGAATTTCTTCCAAAAATGCCAACTTCCACAATAGATGTCGAAACATTTCCAAGTCATCCAAAACCCGATCCGAACATATGACCAAGTCCGAAATCATCATACAAACCTGTTGGAACCTTCAAATCCAGATTCCTAGATCCAACCTTAGTAAATTATCCCAACTTTAAGCTTCATAAATGAGAATTCTCTTTCTAAATCAACTCTTAACTTCAAAACTTCCAGTTCCGACCTCGTGCACAAGTCATAATATCGGGAGTGAAGCTGCTCATGGCCTCAAATTGCTGAACGACGCGCTAGAACTCAAAATGACCGGTCGGGTCGTTACATTCTCTCAAACTTAAACATACGTTCATGTCACGATCCCAAATCCTAACAAGTCGTGATGGCGCCTATCGTGGAACTAGACTAGCCACTATCACGTAATTACACATTTCTTTTAATAAACTTTCTCAAAATATCATTAATGAATTGCCATAATAAGCATAAAATCTTCTAAGTCTTTAAACATCAATAATAATCTAAAAGTCTAAACTATTCCCCAAAACTGGAGTCAAGTGATCACGAGCATCTAAGAATAAGGACAATACTGCTAATGTCAAAATACACTGTCTCTGAAAAAATTACTAAATACTGAAGGAATGAAGGAAAATGGAGAAGCTGTGGACGCTGGACAGTTACCTCGAAATCCCAATAGCTGAAGCCGAACAGACCCAAATGACTGTTGCTCAGAACCAGTACTTGGATCTGCACACAAAGGTGCAGGGAGTAATGATGTGATGACCCTAAGGGGTCATCTTATGTGAATCTAATTTTGACTGTGTTCCGAGGCCTCAAAAGCCTCTATTAATCTCACCTCGATGTGCGTGCGCAGCCCGAGTGCGTAGCCAGGAAGCCTTTTATGTGAAAACTTGATTAAGAATTGAATTTATGATAATTAATTTAATAAAGTTTACTTTGGTCAACATTTTTGGTAAACGGACCCGGACCGATGATCTGACGGTCCCGGAAGGTCCGTAGGAAAATATGGGACTTGGGCGTATGCCCGGAATCGAATTCCGAGGACCCAAGTCCGAGAAATGAATTTTTAAAGAAAATTATTTTATGAAAATATTAAAGGCTTATGAAAATGAATCTTGATGTGAAACCTGTGCTGCCGGGCCCGTATTATGGTTTCAGAGCCTGGAACAGGTTCAATATGTATTATTTAAGTTATCTGTGAAATTTGGTAAGAAACGAACTTGATTTGACGGGTTTCGGATCAAAGTGAGAAAATTAGAGTGAATGAAGTTTTGAGGATTTTCATAGAATTTGAAATTTGGTTCGAAATGTGATTTTATGTTACCGAGGTCCAAATGAAATTTCGAGACCCGGAATAGTTCCGTTATGTCATTTATGAATAGTCTACAAAATTTGAAGTCATTCCGAGTAGTATAGCCCGGTACGGTGTGTTGAAGTGAATTCTAGAATTTCAAGTTCTTAAGTTTTGATTCAATTTGGTTTTGGGGTTGAATTCTGAGTTTCGTTGTTGTTTTTAATGTTCCGAGAGTTCGAGCGACTCAGTATCACGAATACAGACTTGCCGGTGCTTTTGGACGGGGTCCCAAGGGGCTCGGGTGTGTTTTAGACCCCCAAGAGCTAAGTTAGAAAAACCAGAAATTTCTGCTATTTGGTTTCCTTCTTTGCGATCGCAGAAGGTGGGTTGCGATCGCGAAGAAGGATTTTTGCTGGGCTGTTGATTGTTCTCTGCGATCGCAGAGGTCCGGGTTCAACACCTTCACGATCGCAGCCTTTTCTCGCGATCGCATTGAGTCGCATCGGGGCCGGGTGAGTTTGTTCTTCGCGATCACAGGACCTCTGCCGCGATTGCAGGGGTATGGCCAGTTGTCCTTCGCGATCGCAGGGCCCTTGTCGCTATCACAGTTAAGGAATCCCTGGGCAGTTTTATAAAATACGGGACTTAGCATTTTTCCTCCATTTTCATCTTCCTCCTCAAGTTTTTAGAGAGCTCTTCAAGGGACCTTCCACCACTGCTATTGAGGTAAGTAAATTCCATTGTTCTACTAGTTTCAAACATTAATCCCTACTTAAATTCACTACTAAATTATCTAAAATCCTAGAATTAGGTAGTAAATTTAGGATTCTTGAGAATTTGTGATTTTCCATTTTAGGCCATGAATTCAAGTAGAAATCACACCTTAATGATCCTTAGGCTATGGGTGAGTGATCCCTTCGAGAATTATCGGAATTTGATCATGAGGGACCGGGGTCGGAATTTGGGAATTCTTCAAGAATAGCGATTCTATTGAATAACTAGGATAACTTCCCGCTTTGTGCATGCATTGATATTAATGTATACCTTTTGGCTAGTTGCGAGTCCTCGGGTGTAGAGTTCGGAGTTTCAAGCGCAATTGTGGTCCGAGGGGTAGATTCGACACGAGGTGAGTCTCCTTTCTAACCTTGTAAGAGGGAATTGTCCCCATAGGTGATGTATATGCTATGTGTAAATTGTTTGGGTGCTACGTACGCGCCAAGTGATGAGAGTCTGTACGTAGCGGCTATTATTGTTATGTACGGGTAGTTAGGCCCACATCATGCCTTGTATGCTTTCTCATAATGCCTTATATGTTTTTCCTTGCAATGCGTTATATGATTTATTGTGACGCCATGTGTTCTATAAGGTTATGTTTTGTATAGTGTTGTTCCTCTGAGGCTTTATGGAAAAATTGTTGAATGGTAAGGAATTTGTCATGGAAAGTGTTGAGAAATTGAAATGAATACGGGATCGGGCGGTATGCCACGGCAGTGTTGAAAAGAAATTGAAATGAATATGTTATCAGGCCGTACGCCACGGCAGTGTTAAAAAGAAATTGAAATGAATATGGGATCGAGCAGTACGCCATGGCAGTGTTGGAAGGAAATTGAAATGAATATGGGATCGGTTCGTACGCCACGACGAGTGTAGAAGGTACCTTATGGGAGCGGGCCGTACGCCACGGCGGATGTAAGAGTTTGTGATTATTGTTTCGTTCGGTGGTCTTACCCTTGAAAGTGCTTTATTGTTTAGTTCAGCAATTGTTTGGATTTCTGCTCTTGATATATATATTTGTTTCTCATCTCCCTGACATGCCTATTGTATTTCATTATATCCTACCATATGTTATTACTGTTGGACCTTAGTGAGTATCGAGTCGACCTCTCGTCACTACCTCTTCGAGTTTAGGCGGGATACTCACTGGGTACATATTTTATTAATATGTACTCATGTTGCACTTTCTTTTCTTTTCTTTACTTGAATGTACATGTCCAGAGGCTGGTACGTCTGATTATCAGGCCGGTGCTAGATATTGATAGCGTGGTCATACTTCACGGTGAGCTGCTTTCCCGGCGACTTCCTAGCAGCACCCTGGAGTTCTTCTGTTATATTCTCTGTCCATTTCATTCAGACTGAGACTCTGTATAAATTGTTATCATTGTATATTCAGTAGTTTCCCATGACACTCGTGACACTAGTTCCTGGCACACACGCGTAGTGTATGTATATCTTTTGGGTTTGGGTTGTACAGGCATGCGTATGCTCTATTTCCATGTCAAGCTATCATCATGTTTAACTGTTTAAAATTTATAAATATTGACTTTTTTAATTAGATGGGAAAGGTATCACTTAGTGTAATTTGTGTTGGCTTGCCTAACCCCGTTGTTGGGCGCCATCACGACCCAGATTAGGATTCTGGGTCGTGATAACGTGGTATCAGAGCGTTAGGTTCACGTAAGTCTCACGAGTCACGGGCAGGCCCAGTAGAGTCTTGCGGATCGGTACGGAGACGTTTGTACTTATCCTCAGGAGGCTATGGGGTGTTAGGAAACTTCCCTTTATTCATATCCTGTCGTGCAGTCTATGATGTACTCAAACTTATTCTTCTATTCTCTCATAGATGGTGAGGACGCGTGCATCCGATGTTCCTGGTCCGAGAGAGACCGCTGCCCCGGCTGCCCAAGGTCGGGGTAGAGGCAAGGGTAGAGCACCTGCTCGAGGTAGGGGACAAGGGCGTCCCAGAGCTACACTAGTGGCACCCCCAGAGGACCCTATTATGGAGGAGCAGGATGAGGTGCCTCCAGTAGCACCTGCTCCAGTGGATTTCATGACGGGGCCAGGCTTTTAGGAGGTCATGGGCCGTATGCTGAGATTCATGGACACTATGTCTCAGGCAGGTTTATTTCCAGTCGACCCTGCTACTTCTCAGGCGGGAGGGGGAGTCTTGACTCCTACCGCTCAGGCCACAGGTTAGGCAGTAGCAGCACGTCATACCCCGGGCATACCGTCCGTGGGAGGGGTTCAGCCCGTAGTAGCAGCCCCAGAGCCCAGGCCAGTTGCAGAGGGTGACCAGCAGAAGATGTTGGATAGATGGACCCGACTTCGCCTTCCAGTCTTCGGGGTTGTGGGGGGAGAGGTTGCTCAGGATTTTATTGATAGGTGCAGGGACAGACTGCACAACATGAGGATTTTGGAGTCCCATAGAGTGGATTTCATCACATTTCAGTTAGAGGGCAGAGCTCGCAAGTGGTGGCAGTCATATATTCTCAGCAGATTCTCCTCGTGTCACTTGGGACCAGTTCACTCAGCTATTTCTAGACAGATACATTCCACCTTCTGAGAGGGAGGAGCTACAGGGTCAGTTTGAGCGACTAGAGCAGGGGAAGATGTCAGTGACTGATTATGAGGCTATATTTTACGATTTGTCTCGCCATGCCCTTATGATATTGCCTACTGATGCCGAGAGGGTGCGGCGGTTTGTGTCAGGCTTGAATCCAGGTATTAGGGCCTCTATGGCAAAAGAGGTAGAGATGGGTACCCCATACCAGCTTGTAGTCGAGATAGCTCGACGGATTGAGGGTTACCGTATGAGGAGCAGGGAGCAAAGGTCAGCCAGGTCAGCAGGGTCAGCAGGACAAGAGGGCCAGGTTCACAGGTGACTTCAGGGGTGCTCCAGCTAGGGGTAGAGGTCAGTTCGGAGGTGGCCAATTCAGTAGGCCTTCATATTCAGCACCTCCACTACCTCCCAGGGGTATTTCTGGGAGGCCTCAGTTTGGCGCTATGACAGAGCGTTCCTATCGTCCCCCAGCCACCCAGGGTGCACCCAGAATTTATTCCAGTCATCAGAGATCCTCTAGCTCCTATTTCAGTGCCTTACCAGAGGGTTCACACGGCCCTCCGGCTATTCAGGGTTCTTCCTCTTTCAGCAGCGGGCTCTAGCACCAGGAGGTTGTTTCGAGTGTGGGGAGTCAGGTCATACGTGGAGGTATTGTCCCAGGTATCGGGGCAAGGCACTGCAGCAGAGTTATCAGCCTAGGAGTTCAGCACCGGCGGTCTGGCCACCTCGAGGTGGAGGACAGGTAGGCAAGGGTCGTCCTAGAGGGGGAGGCCAGTCAGGAGGAGGTCAGTTAGTTCATGTTCACTCTGGGGGAGTTCAGTCTTCAGGAGCCTCAGCCAGATTTTATGCCATGCCGTCCAGATCAGATGCAGTGGCCTCAGATACCGTAATCACAGGTATTATCTCAGTATGTGGTAGGGAGGCTTCGGTACTATTTGATCCAGGATCCACGTATTCATATGTTTCCGTACTATTTTCTAATTTTCTGGATACCCCTCGTGAGTCCTTGGGTTCTCCTATATATGTGTCCACTCCTGTAGGTGATTCTGTGGTGGTAGACCGAGTCTACCGGTCTTGTGTGGTCACTTTCTGCGGTTTCGATACCAGAGCAGATCTTATATTGCTGGATATGATGGATTTTGAGGTTATCCTAGGCATGGATTGGCTATCTCCTAATCGTGCTGTCTTAGATTGCCAGGCTTAGACAGTCACTCTAGCCATGCCTGAGTCGCCTAGACTAGAATGGAGAGGTTCTTCCGTTAGTGCCTCCAGCCGGGTCATTTCCTTCATAAAGGCTCGGTATATGGTTGAGAAGGGTTGTTTGGCTTATCTTGCTTAAGTGCGGGACACCACCGCCGAGTCACTACCATTGATTCAATGCCTGTTGTTCGAGAGTTTCCGGATGTGTTTCTTCAGATCTTTCAGGCATGCCTCCAGATCGAGATATTGACTTCTGTATTGATTTGGCTGCAGATACTCAGCCTATCTCCATTCCCCCTTATCGTATGGCTCCTAAGGATCTAAAGGAGTTGAAGGAGCAGCTTGAAGAGTTGTTGGCCAAGGGGTTCATCAGGCTGAGTTTGTCATCGTGGGGTGCTCCAGTCTTATTTGTGAAGAAGAAGGATGGGTCTATATGGATGTGCATTGACTACTGCCAGCTAAATAAAGTGACCATCAAGAATAAGTATCCTCTGCCGCGCATCAATGATTTGTTTGATCACTTACAGGGTGCTCGAGTGTTTTCCAAGGTTGACTTGAGATCGGGTTATCATCAGCTGAGAATTCGGGCTTCAGATGTTCTGAAGACTGCATTTCGTACCAGATATGGCCATTATGAGTTCCTGGTGATGTCCTTTGGTATAACTAATGCCCCAACAACATTCATGGACTTGATGAATAGGGTATTCAGGCCGTATATTGATTCCTTCATCATCGTCTTCATTGATGACATCTTGATTTATTCGCGGAGCCTGGGTGAGCATGAGCAGCACTTGAGAGTTGTGCTCCCGACCCTGCGGGAACAGAAGCTGTATGCTAAGTTCTCCAAATGCGAGTTCTGGTTAGATTCCGTGGCATTTTTGGGGCATGTGGTATCCGGAGAAGGTATCAAGGTTGATCCTCAAAAGATTGAGGCGGTTCAGAGTTGGCCGCGTCCTACTTCAACTACAGAGATCAGGAGTTTCTTGGGCCTAGCAGGCTATTATCGCCGATTCGTGGAGGGGTTCTCTTCTATTGCAGCTCCATTGACTAGATTGACTCAAAAGAATGCCCCGTTTCGGTGGTACGACGGGTGTGAGGCAAGCTTTCAGAAGCTCAAGTCAGCTTTGACCTCAGCACCAGTTCTGTCATTGCCTTACGGTTCTGGGATGTATACTGTGTATTGCAACGCTTCATGCATCGGGTTAGGATGTGTGCTGATGCAGGATGGCAGGGTTATTGCTTATGATTCGCGCCAGCTGAAGGTTCATGAAAAGAATTATCCTGTACACGACTTAGAGTTGGCGGCGATTGTTCATGCCTTGAAGATTTGGCGACACTATTTGTATGGTGTGTCATGTGAGGTCTACAATGATCACTGCAGTTTGTAGCACTTATTCAAGCAGAGGGACCTTAATTTGAGGCAGCAGAGGTGGCTTGAGTTGTTAAAGTACTATGATCTTACTATTTTGTATCACCCGGGCAAGGCGAATGTAGTAGCATATGCTTTGAGCAGGAANGGGGGTTACTTTGGGCGAGGATGGTGTCTTGAGGCTCCAGGGCCGTTTATGTGTTCCTAATATTGATGGCTTGAGAAGAGAATTTTTTAAGAGGCCCACAGTTCTCGGTATTCTGTTCATCCGGGTGCGACGAAGATGTACCGTGATTTGAAGCAACACTACTGGTGGAGGAGGATGAAGAAGGATATAGTGCAGTTTTTGGCTAGCTGTCTCAATTGTCAGCAGGTCAAGTACGAGCACCAGAGGCCTGGAGGCCTGTTTCAGCAAATGCCCATTCCTGAGTGGAAATGGGAGCGCATCACCATGGACTTTACAGTCCAGATTTTGGAGGATATGCTCAGGGCTTGTGTGATTGATTTTGGCGGTCAATGGGACCAGTTCTTGCCTTTGGCGGAGTTCGCATACAATAACATTTATCATCCCAGCATCGAGATGGCTCCATTTGAGGCTTTATATGGTCGGCGATGTCGTTCTCCTATCGGATGGTTTGAGCCCGGCGAGGCCAAGTTATAAGGCACATATTTGGTGAGAGATGCTTTGGATAGGGTGAAGATTATTCAGGAGAGACTCTGCACAGCTCAGTCCAGACAGAAAAGTTACACAGATCAGCGGGCGCATGATGTAGCATTTATGGAGGGAGATAAGGTTATGTTGAAGGTTTCGCCGATGAAGGGCGTTATAAGGTTCGGGAAGAAAGGCAAGATGAGCCCCAGGTTTATAGGCCCTTTCGAGGTGTTGAGGCGAGTCAGGGAGGTTTCTTATGAGCTTGCTTTACCTCCTGCCTTATCAGGAGTTCATCCGGAATTTCATGTATCACTGCTCCAAAGATATCATGCCGATTTCTCTCACGTGATTGATTTAAGCACTATTCAGCTAGATGACAAGTTGGGCTTCGAGGAGGAGCCAGTTGCTATTATTGATAGGCAGGACCGCCAGTTGAGGTCTAAGAGAATTTCTACTGTAAAGGTCCAGTGGAGGGGCCAACCAGTCGATGAGGCGACTTGGGAGTCTTAGGAGGACATGCGGAGCAGGTATCCACAGCTATTCGGCACTTCAGGTACGATTCTACGTCCGTTCGAGGACGAACATTTAATTTAGAGGGGGAGATTGTGATGACCCTAAGGGGTCATCTTATGTGAATCTAATGTTGACTGTGTTCCGAGGCTCCGAGAGCCTACGTTAATCTCACCTCGATATGCGTGCGCAGCCCGGGCGCGTAGCCGGGAAGCCTTTTATGTGAAAACTTGATTAAGAATTGAATTTTATGATAATTAATTGAATAAAGTTGACTTTGGTCAACATTTTTTGTAAACGGACCCATATAGGAAAATATGGGACTTGGGCGTATGCCCGGAATCGAATTTCGAGGACCTAAGTCCGAGAAATGAATTTTTAAAGAAAATTGTTTTATGAAAATATTAAAGGCTTATGAAAATTTACCTTGATGTGAAACTTGTGCTGCCGGGCACGTATTTTGGTTTCGGAGCACGGAACATGTTCAATATGTGTTATTTAAGTTATCTGTGAAATTTGGTAAGAAACAGACTTGATTTGACGGTTTTCGGATCAAAATGAGAAAATTGGAGTGTATGAAGTTTTGAGGATTTTAATAGAATTTAAAATTTGGCTTGAAATGTGATTTTATGTTACCGAGGTCCGAATGAAATTCCAAGACCTGGAATAGTTCCGTTATGTCATTTATGACTTGTCTGCAAAATTTGAAGTCATTCCGAGTAGCCCGGTACAGTGCATTGAAGTGAATTCTAGAATTTCAAGTTCTTAAACTTTGATTCAATTTGGTTTTGGGGTTGAATTCTAGTTTCGTTGTTGTTTTTCATGTTCCAAGAGTTCGAGCGAGTCCCTATCACGAATAAAGACTTGCCTGTGCTTTTGGACGGGGTCCCGAGGGGCTCGAGTGTGTTTTAGACCCCCGGGAGCTAAGTTAGAAAAACCAGAAATTTCTGCTATCTGGTCCCGAGGGGCTCGAGTGGGTTGCGATCGCGGAGAAGGATTTTTGCTAAGCTGTTGATTGTTCTCTGCGATCGCAGAGGTCTGGGTTCCACACCTTCGCGATCGCAGCCTTTTCTCGCGATCACATTGAGTCGCATCGGGGCCGGGTGAGTTTGTTCTTCGCGATCGCAGGACCTCTGCCGCGATCGCAGGGGTCTGACCAGTTGGCCTTCGCGATCGCAGGGCCCTTGTCGCGATCGCAGGGCCCTTGTCGCGATCGCACTTAAGGAATCCCTGGGCAGTTTTATAAAATATGGGACTTAGCATTTTTCCTCCATTTTCATCTTCCTCCTCAAGTTTTTAGAGAGCTCTTCAAGGGACCTTCCACCACTGCTATTGAGGTAAGTAAATTCCATAGTTCTACTAGTTTCAAACATTAATCCCTAGTTAAATTCACTACTAAATTATCTAAAATCCTAGAATTAGGTAGTAAATTTAGGATTCTTGAGAATTTTGTGATTTTCCATTTTAGGCCATGAATTCAAGTAGAAATCACACCTTAGTGATCCTTAGGCTATGGGTGAGTGATCCCTTCGAGAATTTTCGGAATTTGATCATGAGGGACCGGGGTTGGAATTTGGGAATTCTTCAACAATAGCGATTCTATTGAATAACTAGGATAACTTCCCGCTTTGTGCATGCATTGATATTATTGTATACCTTTTGGCTAGTTGCGAGTCCTCGGGTGTAGAGTTCGGAGTTTCGGGCGCAATTGTGGTCCGAGGGGTAGATTCGACACGAGGTGAGTCTCCTTTCTAACCTTGTAAGAGGGAATTGTCCCCATAGGTGATGTATATGCTATGTGTAAATTGTTTGGGGGCTATGTACGCGCCAAGTGACGAGAGTCCGTACGTGGCGGCTATTATTGTTATGTTCGGGTAGTTAGGCCCACATCATGCCTTGTATGCTTTCTCGTAATGCCTTATATGTTTTTCCTTGTAATGCTTTATATGATTTATTGTGATGCCATGTGTGCTATAAGGTTATGTTTTGTATAGTGTTGTTCCTCTGAGGCTTTATGGAAAACTTGTTGAATGGTAAGGAATTTGTCATGGAAAGTGTTGAGAAATTGAAATGAATATGGGATCGGGCGGTACGCCACAACAGTGTTGAAAAGAAATTGAAATGAATATGGTATCAGGCCGTACGCCACGGCAGTGTTGAAAAGTAATTGAAATGAATATGGGATCGAGCAGTACGCCATGGGAGTGTTGGAAGGAAATTGAAATGAATATGGGATCGGGCCGTACGCCACGGAGAGTGTAGAAGGTACCTTATGGTAGCGGGCCGTACGCCACAGCAGATCTAAGAGTTTGTGATTATTGTTTCGTTTGGTGGTCTTACCCTTGAAAGTGCTTTATTGTTTAGTTCAGCAATTGTTTGGTTCTTCTCTTGATATATATATTTGATTCTTATCTCCCTGACATGCCTACTATATTTCATTATATCCTACCATATGTTATTACTGTTGGACCTTAGTGAGTATCGAGTCGACCTATCGTCACTACTTCTTCTAGTTTAGGCGAGATACTCACTGGGTACATATTTTATTTTAATATGTACTCATGCTGCACTTTCTTTTCTTTTCTTTACTTGATTGTACAGGTCCGGAGGCTGGTACGTCTGATTATCAGGCCGATGCTAGATATTGATAGCGTGGTCATACTTCACGGTGAGCTGCTTTCCCGGCGACTTCCTAGCAGCACCCTGGATTTCTTTTGTTATATTCTCTGTCCATTTCATTCAGACTGAGACTCTGTATATATTGTAGTCATTGTATATTCAGTAGTTTCCCATGACACTCGTGATACTAGTTCCTGGCACACACGCGTAGTGTATGTATATCTTTTGGGTTTGGGTTGTACAGGCATGCGTATGCTCTATTTTCATGTCAAGCTATCATCATGTTTAACTGCTTAAACTTTGTAAATGTTGACTTGTTTAATTACATGGGAAGGGTATCACTTAGTGTAATTTATGTTGGCTTGCCTAACCCCGTCAATGGGCGCCATCACGACCTAGATTATGATTCTGGGTCGTGACAAACGATGAGTACGCCAACTTAGTAGTAATAAAAATAAATCAAGTCTGAAGATAAGAATCACACAGTACCAAACATCAATTCAAAAAACATTAAAATACCGAGTCTTAATAAAGTATACATTTAGTACATATGTTTGAAAACCAATTTCCATAAAATTCTTTGAACACGTATATTTTCAAATGTTTCTCAGTAAATCCCAAAAGTCTCAGTATGAAAAATGAAGTGAATCAAAATCAACAGCTCAACAAAATATCATCATAAACTGCCCCTCGGGCCACATCATCACTCATAATCAGTCACTCATGCCTCCCAATCACTCGTCACTCGCACTCGCACTCAGTAGGTACCTGCGCTCACTGGGGGTGTGTACAGACTCCGGAGGGGATCCTACAACCCAAGCGCTATAAGCAAGCCACATCATGGCATCAATCATCACGCAGGCTCTCAGCCTCTCTCATATCATAAATATCCTCACAATATTGGCTCTTGGCCTCACTCAGTCAGACACTCTCAACATGCCACCCGGGACATAAATAAACGGGGTTCTCGACCCAAAACAATATTTTCATTTCAGGTAATAATAATTTCAACAAATTTGAGTGTCAACAATTTAGCAAGAAAGACTGAGTGTAAAATCATAATTTCTAAGTGAGGAATATCAGGAAAATAGCCCCCAAGGGGTTTGAAACAGATCGGCACTAGGCCCCAAACGTGGCTTACAACCCAAATATATCAAAACATAGTAATACTATAAAATATATGCTTTAAAAGCAGTTTCGCAACTCAATAGTTTCCTCTAAAGGAACATATTTCCAAATTTCCAATTCGTGCACGCCCCACACTCGTCATCCAGTGTGTGCGTCACTCCAAAACAGTGAAAGGATGTAAAGTGCGAGATTTAAAGACATTACTTACCTCAAACTAGCCCGAAAAGCTACTCCGCAAACAAGCTTTCCCCTCGAATCAACAGTGCTCCAATTCTATCAAGTTCAGATTTTTCACATCAAATTATCCTAAGGGGATGAAACTCAATCGAAAGATATCAATTTTATGCACAAAACCCGTAATTAGCCAAAACCCGACCCCTGAGCCCACGTCTCGGAACTCGACAAACTTTATACCAAACCGATCCTCATCATCTCACGAGTCCGTACATATAAAGAACTCTGAAATCGGAGTCCAAATGACCCCTCAAATCACCCCTAAAAGGTCTCTTAAACTCAACCCTAGTTTCCCCATTTTCCCACTGATTTTTCCTAATTAAACACTGTTAATTTTGTCCTTAATCAAATATAATCGAGTTAATAAGTCCAAAAATCTTACCTCAATGAAGAACAAACGTTTCCCTCTTCAAAAACCCTCTAAAACCTCGGAACCCGCACAACATTGGTGAAAAGAGGGCTAAAAATCGTTAAGTCCCCTTTTTATACTTTTCTGCCCAGGTTTTTCGCACCTGTGGCCTTATTCTCGCACTTGCGGTTCGCACCTGCGCTCGGGTGGACCGCACCTGCGAAAATTCATTAAACAGACAATTACTCGCACCTGCGGCTCGCAGATGCGACTAAAGCTACCGCTCCAGCGGTTCTTCCTCCAGGGCTCCTGAGTCCGCACCTGTGATCCACATGGCCGCTCTTGTGGCTCGCACCTGCGGTCAAACATCCGCAGGTGCGGAAATCACAGTAGCAGCACACCAGCAACTATTGCTGCAATATTTTTCAACTCCAAAACTTTCCGTTAACCATCCAAAATCAATCTCGAGCCCCTCGGGACCCCAACCAAACATACCAACACATCATAAATGATCATTCAAAATTAGTTGCACCCTCGAAACACCCAAAATAACATTAAAACACCAAAATCACGTCAAATTCAAGCCTATGAACTTTGAAAATCCTAAATTCCACCAACGATGACGAAACCAACCAAAACACGTCCGATTGACCTGAAATTTTGCACACATATCCAAAATGTCATTACGAACCTATTCCAACTTCCGGAATTCCATTCCGACCCCGATAGCTTATTTTTTGATTGCCGACCGAAAATCACCAAAAACTAACCTTTGCCAATTCAAGCCTAATTCTACACCGTACAACAGAAAAATATTCTGAACACACTCCTAAGTCCCAAATCACCTAACGAAGCTATCCGTGCCATAAAATCCACATTCCTAGGTCGTTTATCTATAAGTCAACTCCCAATTGACTTTTTCAACTATAAAGCTATTTTTAGAGACTAAGTGTCTCAATTCTCACTACAACCATTCTTAACCCGAGCCAACCAACTCTAACACATCATAAACAATATTACCAACCTATGACAAGGCAAAAACAGTAAATATAATGCAGATTCTACGGAACGACCGGTAGGATCGTTACATTCTCCCCCTCTTAAACAAACGTTCGTCCTCGAACGGGTCTAGAACATACCTGGAGTCTCAAACCAGTGAGGATATATGTTCTGCATTTCCCGCTCGGTCTCCCAAGTAGCCTCCTCCATTGGCTGATCTCTCCATTGTACCTTCACTGAAGATATATCCTTAGACCTCAACTTCCTGACCTCACGATCCAAAATGGCCACTAGCTCTACCTCACATGACATATCATCCTCGAGTTGAACTATGATGAAGTCTAAAACATGAGACGGGTCTCCAACATACATCCGGAGCATCGACACATGGAATACCGGATGCACACTCGATAAGCTGGGTGGCAAGGCAAGTATATAAGCCACCTTTCCAATCTTCTGAAGCACCTCAAAAGGACCAATAAACCGAGGACTCAGCTTTCCCCTCTTCCCGAACCTCATAACACCCTTCATGTGTGACACCTTCAGCAGTACCTTATCACCTTACATAAAAGACACATCCTGGACCTTCCGGTCTGTATAACTCTTCTGCCTAGACTGTGCCGTGCGAAGTCGCTCCTGAATCAACTTCACCTTCTCCAACGCATCCTGAACCAAATCTGTGCCCAATAGTCTAGCCTCACCGGGCTCAAACCAACCAACCGGAGATCTACACCTCCTACTATATAAAGCCTCATACGTGGCCATCTCAATACTGGACTGGTAACTATTGTTATATGCAAACTCCGCAACTGGCAGAAACTGATCCCATGAACCCCAAAATCAATCACATAGGCACGCAACATGTCCTCCAAAATCTAAATAGTCCGCTCCGACTGCCCGTCGGTCTGAGGATGAAATGATGTGCTCAACTCTACCTGAGTACCCATACCTCTATGTACGGCCCTCCAAAACTGAGATGTGAACTGAGTACCTCTGTCAGAAATGATATAAACCGGAACTCCATGCAATCGGAAAATCTCCCTAATGTAGATACCAGCTAACCGCTCCGAAGTGTAAGTAGTACTGACAGGAATGACGTGCGCGGACTTGGTCAGCCGATCTACAATGACCCAAATAGCATCAAAACCCTTTGAAGTCCTTGGAAGCCCAACTATAAAGTCCATGGTGATTCGCTCCCACTTCCACTCCGTAATATCTAACCTCTGAAGTAATCCACCTAGTCTTTGGTGCTCATACTTGACCTGCTAGCAGTTGAGACACCGTGCTACATACTCAACAATATCTCTCTTCATCCGCCTCCACCAATATTGTTGTCTCAGATCCTGATACATCTTCGCGGCACCCGGATGGATGGAATACCGCGAGCTGTGGGCCTCTCCTAATATCAAATCTCGAAGCCCATCTACATTGGGCACGCAAATACGGCCCTGCATCCTCATAACCCCATTATCACCAATAGTCACATCCTTGGCATCGACGGACCCTGTCCTAAAGAACTAACAAGTGTCGGTCATCATACTGGCGTGCTCTAATCCGATCATAAGGAGAAGATCGGGAAACCACGCTAGCCAATACCCGCGGAGGCTCTGACAAATCAAATCTCACCAACTGACCTGCTAAAGCCTGAACATCAACTGCTAAAGGTCGCTCTACTGCTGAAAGGTAAGCTAGACTCCCCAAACTCTCGGCTCTGCCACTCAAAGCATCGGCCACTACATTGGCCTTCCCCGTATGATATAAAATAGTGAGGTCATAATCCTTGAGAAGCTCTAACCACCTCCTATAACGCAAATTCAAGTCCTTCTACTTCAGCATATACTGCAGACTACGATGATCGGTGAAAATCTCACATTGTACCCCATATAAATAATGGCGCCAAATCTTCAAGGTATGAACAATGGTAGATAACTCAAGATCGTGCACTGGATAATTCTTCTCGTGCACCTTCAACTGTCTAGACGCGTAGGAAATCACCCTACCGTCCTGCATCAGTATTGCTCCCAAGCCAACTCTAGAAGCATCACAGTAGACTGTATAAGAACCCGAACCAGTAGGCAAAACCAATACCGGAGCTCTGGTCAATGCTAACTTGAGCTTCTGAAAGCTCTCCTCACACTCATCAGACCATCTTAATGGACCACCCTTCTGGGTAAATATGGTCAAGGACGAAGCAATAAAAGAGAACCCTTCAACAAAGCGACGGTAATATCTCACCAAACAAAGGAAACTTCTAAATTCTATAGCTGAGGACGGTCTGGGCCAACTCTGCACTGCCTCAATCTTCTTCGGATCAACCTGGATACCCTCACTGGACACCACGTGCCCCAAGAAAGCTACTGAACCAAGCCAAAACTCACACTTGGAGAATTTTGCATAAAGCTTCTACTCCTTCAATCTCTGCAATACAACCCTCAAATGTTGAGCATGCTCCTCTTGGTTACGGGAATATACCAAGATGTCATCAATGAACACAATGACAAAAGAATCAAGGTAGGGCTGAAACACGATGTTCATCAAATGCATGAACATGGCTATAGAATTGGTCAGCCCAAATTACATAACCAGAAACTCATAATGACCATATCTAGTCCTGAAAGTGGTCTTCGGAATGTTAGAATCCCGAATCTTCAGCTGATGATACCCGGACCTCAAGTCAATCTTGGAAAACACTCTAGCTCCCTGAAGCTGGTCAAACAAGTCATCAATACGAGTCAAAGGATATCGGTTCTTCACCGTAACCTTGTTCAGCTACCGATAATCAATACACGTGCGCATGGAACCATCATTTTTCTTCACAAACAACACCGGTGCACCCCAAGGTGACACACTAGGCCGAATGAACCCCTTATCTAGGAGTTCCTGAAGCTGCTCCTTCAATTCTTTCAACTCCGCTAGTGCCATACGACAAGGTGGAGTAGAGATAGGCTGGGTGCCTGGCACCAAATCAATACCAAAATCAATGTCCCTGTCAGCTGGCATGCCTGCAGGGAATACATCCGGAAAAACACGGACTACAAGAACAAAATCAATGGAAGGAGTCTCCCAACTAATATCCCTTACAAAAGCAAGATAAGATTCACATCTTTTCTAAACCATACGTTGAGCCTTCAAGTAAGAAATCACTCTGCTAGGCACATACTCAATAGACCATCTCCACTCAACTCTCGGAACTCCGGGCATAGCTAGGGTCACGGTCTTAGCGTGACACTCAAAAATAACATGACATGGGGATAACCAATCCATGCCCAGTATCACATCAAAATCAACCATGCTGAGAAACAAAAAGTCTACTCGGGTCTCCAGACCCCCAATAGATATCACACACGACCGATACACACGGTCCACAACAATAGTATCACCCACCGAAGTCGACACATGAACAGACGTAACTAAAGACTCACGGGGCATTCTAAAAAAGTGAGCAAAATGTGACGAAACAAAAGAGTATGTGGAACCAGGGTCAAATAAAGCCAAAGCATCACTGTGACAGACTGAGATAGTACATGTAATCACTGCATCGGAGGCCATAGCATCAGGCCTAGATGGGAGTGCATAGATACGTGGCTGGCCTCCACCTGCTCGACCTTCCCCTCTAGGGCGGCCTCTAACTGCCTGACCACCACCCCCTAGCTGCTAGGGTAGGTGGTGAAGTGAATAGGGCTAATGTCGATGGCTGAACCCTCTGCTGAGATGAACTACCAGGACAACGAGGACACTGCCTCCATAAATGTCCAAACTCTCCACACTCAAAACAACTACCTGGGGTTGGAGATGGGGACTGAAGGGAACTCCTGCCACCAAGATAACCACCGAATGAACCATGAATAGAAGGACCCTGGAATGATGATGCTCTGGAGGAACTCTCAGCTGGAAGGAAACTAAAGGATGAACGTCCCGGATTAGAGCTGTGGGGACCCTGCCCCGAAGATGCGCCACTATAAGCTGAGCAAGCTGGTTGCGGAGGTCTAAATGGGCGACCTCTGATGTGCTGAAACTGCCCTCTAGAAGGGGCACCACTGAAGCTACCTGATCCCCGAGACCTCTTAGCCTCCCTCTCCTCACGCTCCTTCTTGGGAACCGACTCAATATCCCGAGCAATGTTAATAACCTGCTCGAATGTGGCACCTGACACTCTCTCCCTAGTCATCAAGATCCGAAGCTGATATGTGAGACCATCTACAAACCTCCTGATCCTCTCCCTATCGGTAGGGACTAACTCAGAAGCATGGCAAGCCAACTCAGAAAACCACATCTCGTACTGTGTAAGTGACAGCTCTCCCTGGACTGAGGGACATACTTCTCCAAAGAGATCGTGGAGAACTGCTGCCAGGTGAGGGGTGCTGAACCAACTGGCCTACGCCTATCAAATGCCTCCCACCAAGTGAAAGCAGCACCAGCAAACTGAAATGTAGCAAACGAGACCCTACTGGTCTCCAAAATTCCAGCAGTACGGAGTATCCTCTGGAACTTATCCAGAAATCTCTGGTCATCCTCAGCCTCTATGCCGCTGAAAGTCGAAGGCTGAAATATACTGAACCTCTCCAGCCTACGCTGCTCATCCTCGGGCATAGCTAGGACCATATAGTCCTGAACTGGGGCAACCGGCTGGGCTGGGATTGCCCCCGGTGCCTGAAAACCCTGTACAACCTGCTTAGGTGTCCGGACAGTTGGAGTCTGAGTGCCTCCCCCGACCTGAGATGTGGCGGCAGTAGTAGACATAGCAACTGCCTGAGCCAAACTGGTACACACTGTCAAGATCTGAGCCAGGGTCTCCTGAAGACCCGGAATGACAATAGGCACTGCCGGTGCCTGAGCCTGTCTCACTAGAGCACCCTCGGTGGGAACCAGATCCTGAATAGTAGGGGGATCCACTGGTACAATCCCGGCTGCTGCTCGAGCTAGTTCCCTAACTCCACCACGGCCGCGACCCCTCGTGGGTCCAGCTAGTGTCTGGTCACCCAGATCCGTAGCGTGTGTCCTCACCATCAGTGAGAGAATGAAACAACAGGAGTTTAGATTTCAAGAATCAATAGAATGGCACGACAAAGTTCAAGAAAATGAGATTTTTCCTAAGAGTTTTGTAGCCTCTCGAAGATAACAGACGTCTCCGTACTAATCCGCAAGACTCTACTAAACCTGCTCATGACCGTTGAGACCTATGTAACCTAGAGCTCTAATACCAATTTGGCACGACCCCAAATCCTAACAGGTCGTAATGGAGCCTATCGTGGAACTAGGCTAGCCACTATCATGTAATTACACATTTCTTTTAGTAAACTTTCTCAAAAAATCATTAATGAATTTCCATAATAAGAATAAAATCTTCTAAGTCTTTAAACAACAATAATAATCCAACAGTCTAAATTGTTCCCCAGAATTGGAGTCAACTGATCACGAGCATCTAAGAATAAGGACAATACTGTTAATGTCATAATACACTGTCTCATAACAAAATACTAAATACTGAAGGAAGGAAGGGAAATGGAGAAGCTGTGGATGCTGGACAGCTACCTCGAAATCCCAATAGTTGAAGTCGAACGGACGCAAATGACTACTGCCCAAAACCAGTACCTGGATCTGCACACAGAGGTGCAGGGAGTCATGATGAGTACGCCAACTCAGTAGTAATGAAAATAAATCAAGTCAGAAGATAAGAATCACACAGTACCAAACATTAATTCATAAAACAGTAAACTATCGAGTCTTAATAAAGTATACATTTAGTACATATGTTTGAAAACCAATTTCCGTAAAATCCTTTGAACACGTATATTTTCAAATGTTTCTCAGTAAACCCCAAAAGTCTCAGTATGAAAAATGAGGTGAATCAAAATCAACAGCTCGGCAAAATATCATCATAAACTGCCCCTCACGCCAAATCATCACTCATAATCAGTCACTCAGCACCTCACAGTCACTCATCACTCGGCACTCGCACTCAATAGGTACCTGCGCTCACTGGGGGTGTGTACAGACTCCGGAGGGGCTCCTACAACCCAAGCGCTATAAACAAGCCACGTCATGGCATCAATCATCACTCAGGCTCTCGGCCTCTCTCATATCATAAATATCCTCACACTATTGGCCCTCGGCCTCACTCAGTCAGACACTCTCAACATGCCACTCGGGCCATAAATAAACGGGGTTCTTGACCCAAAACAATATTTTATTTCAGGAAATAATAATTTCAACAAATTTGAGTGTCAACAATTTAGCAAGAAAGACTGAGTGTAAAATCATAATTTCTAAGTGAGGAATATCAGGAAAATAGCCCCCAAGGGGTTTGAAACGGGTCGGCACTAGGC
The DNA here is from genome assembly GCA_005239495.1 of Nicotiana undulata. Taxonomy (NCBI): domain Eukaryota; kingdom Viridiplantae; phylum Streptophyta; class Magnoliopsida; order Solanales; family Solanaceae; genus Nicotiana; species Nicotiana undulata. The sequence goes on along the minus strand of ML263915.1, from coordinate 8,953 downwards.
CCCAAACGTGGCTTACAACCCAAATATATCAAAACATAGTAATACTATAAAACATATGCTTTAAAAGCAGTTTCGCAACTCAATAGTTGCCTCAAAAGGAACATATTTCTAAATTTCCAATACGTGCACGCCCCACACTCGTCATCCAGTGTGTGCGTCACTCCAAAACAGTGAAAGGATGTAAAGTCTGGGGTTTCATACCCTCAGGACAGGATTTAAAGACATTACTTACCTCAAACTAGCCCGAAAAGCTACTCCGCAAACACGCTTTCCCCTCGAATCAACTTCCGAGTGCTCCAATTCTATCAAGTTCAGATTTTTCACATCAAATTATCCTAAGGGGATGAAACTCAATCGAAAGATATCAATTTTATGTACAAAACCCGACCCCTGAGCCCACGTCTCGGAACTCGACAAAATTTATACCAAAACGATCCTCATCATCTCACGAGTCCGCACATAAAAAGAACTATGAAATCGGAGTCCAAATGATCTCTCAAATCTCCCTTAAAAGGTCTCTTAAACTCAAGCCCTAGTTTCCCCATTTTCCCACTGATTTTCCCTAATTAAACACTGTTAATTTTGTCCTTAATCAAATATAATCGAGTTAATAAGTCCAAAAATCTTACCTCAATGAAGAACAAACGTTTCCCTCTTCAAAAACCCGCTAAAACCTCGGAACCCGCACAACAATGGTGAAAAGAGGGATAAAAACCGTTAAGTCCCATTTTTATACTTTGCTGCCCAGGCTTTTCGCACCTGCGGCCTTATTCTCGCAGCTGCGCTCAGGTGGACCGCACCTGTGAAAATTCATTAAACGGACAGTTACTCGCACCTGCGGCCCATGTGTCGCACCTGCGGCTCGCAGATGCGACTAAAGCTATCGCTTCCGCGGTTCTTCCTCCAAGGCCCCTGAGTCTGCACCTGCGATCCACATGGCCGCTGCTGCAGCTCGCACCTGCGGTCAAACATCCGCAAGTGCGGAAGTCACAGTAGCAGCACACCAGCAGCTGTTGCTACAATTTGTTTCAACTCCAAAACTTTCCGTTAACCATCCGAAATCAATCCCGAGCCCCTCAGGACTCCAACCAAACATACCAACACATCATAAATGATCATTCAAACTTATTTGCACCCTCGGAACACCCAAAATAACATTAAAACACCAAAATCACATCAAATTCAAGCCTATGAACTTTGAAATTCCTAAATTCCACCAACGATGACGTAACCAACCAAAACACGTCCGATTGACCTGAAATTTTGCACACATATCCAAAATGTCATTACGAACCTATTCCAACTTCCGGAATTCCATTCCGACCCCGATGGCTTATTTTCGATTGCCGACCGAAAATCACCAAAAACTAACCTTTGCCAATTCAAGCCTAATTCTACACCGTACAACAGAAAAATATTCTGAACACACTCCTAAGTCCCAAATCACCTAACGAAGCTATCCGAGCCATAAAATCCACATTCCTAGGTCGTTTATCAATAAGTCAACTCCCAATTGACTTTTCCAAATATAAAGCTATTTTTAGAGACTAAGTGTCTCAATTCTCACTACAACCATTCCTAACCCGAGCCAACCAACTCTAACACATCATAAACAATATAATCAACCTATGACAGGGCAAAAACAGTAAATATAATGCAGATTCTACGGAACGACCGGTCGGGTCATTACAGTTCATCCTCAAACGTGCTAAGAATTGTGCTAGAGTGGTCTGAAATCACTGTTAAACACCTCGTGCACCTACTCGTGCTACTACAAATCAGTTAAGCACACTAGCTCGATCAAATCTCAAGATACCCTTTTTTCTTTTAGTCAAATAAGTCTTAGATCCAAATCCCAGCATCCAGAACCCTCCACTAGGACTTCTTTCAACATACGAATACCGTATCAACCACTACATAATGTACCAATTCATGATTTTATACCTTTGCTGAATTCATGCTATGCACTGCATAACACACATGACCATAACAACATCTTCTAATAAAAATAGCTAAAATTCCACAAATCTGACCCTCCCAATGCACGTCATGACATATATAAATCATGTTCTAACCCTTTGCAATATCTCCATGACGGAGGAGATGTGTAGAAATTCATAACCAACTGCCGAGTCAACAATCATTGAGTCTCTCTCCCTGACAAGAATCATTACCTCTTTCTGAACCAAATAATTGTATTTTCTCTCTAATACACTTCATATAATCTTATTGCACTGATCCTAGATCCAATAATCTTGTCTCACCTAGAACGACCTGCTCCGGCAATAAGCCACCCCAAACATGACCAAAAGTCTCATATGATGCCGCAATGTGCCAACAAGCTACCAACTCGAATGTGATACATAAGGGAAACAAACTATAGAAAGGACTACTCAACCCACGCACTAATATGAGCTTCCTCAGAAAATAGGAAACAAAACACACAAAAAATGGGATATATAAATCGTGCTCAATATCACACTATTGCGGCGTGCAACCCGATCTAAATAACATACTCGTGGAGGCGTGCCACCCGATCCACACATAAAATTGACATAAGGAGATACACATCGAGCGAAATTGCTCATTACTACAAAATACTGAATATCGGTCACAAGCAACGCCAAGTGCATAATACCATCATGGGGAGACAGATAAATCCATACGCCACAAAAACTCAAGCACAACTGAGGTGTGATATATGACCTGAATCTCACGAGCTATCCTGCTCGCATAACACCACCGCTACGCGAAATCTCAACACATAAGAAAATTTATCAAGTTGTTTCACCACTCACACGACACAACATAGTATAACATGAAATAGAATACGCCGAAATAACATCCAACACTCTAATAGTCCTCCATGAGGGGCGTTATGCTGAAATGAACACATCTGGCCTGATATAAAGCCTATATTCATATTTAAATCCATTCACAGACCTCAAACCGATTCTGTCGCACCGTACTAGGCTAATACCCTTTCAAGGATCCATAATAACCCTTTTTTGTAACACAAAATAACATCCATCATAACCGGAACAAACTTCCACAGTCTGCAACCAAATGAGTTGAGCGCCCTCCAGGCATAAATGCTCAAATAAGCGATATTACCACATTCTTTATACTTGGTTTAAATCTTCAATCAATCAGCTGATGAAATGTCACACCTATACAACCTTCCCGTGGTCACGCTCCCACGACCTTCCACACAAGATAACAAGTCTGCACTCCATACCACCGGCCACACTAACGCTTTAAAGCAAATTAATAATCCATAACCAGGATGCAAAGCCTCTTTCACAACACCGATCTCAGGTGACACTGAAGACAACACCAGCTTACTCTAAACACTCAAATCCCTCTCCTGCTCGTCCGAGCTCGTGACATCCTTGTCAACACCGAACCGCAAATCTTGAATCCTCAACTTCCGAATTTTCTACCGCTTACTGCACCTAACATTCCAACATGTGATAGCACAAACGTTCCATCATAACTCCTGGACCACTAATAGAGCAACACTTCATCGCATATAATCATTTTCCTTACTCATTCAAATAGAACAATAAAAACACACGATTGAATTCTCATAATCGTAGAACATGCAAATCCTCAAGTAGTGGTCTAAACCACCATAACCCTTCCGGGGTCCGCTTACACATAACACGCCCAAATACTTGGATATCTCCAAATGAAATCGATTATGGCGGCCATCAAGCCTTGCACGTACTGTCACAAATCACATGCACAACTTGATTATGCTGAAGGAACTGATCACCGCCACCATTATGCCAATTCAACCATGGCTAACCAATCTAACTTCTTCTAATTCGTCCTTATCTTTCCCTAGAGATAATAATAGCTCAATTCCCTACCTCACACACCTAAACCCGCACTCACCTTGAGTCCCATTCCACGAGATCACATTGTCTCCAAACCCATGAACCATTTCATACCCTCCTCACATGCACATTCGCATCTTCTATTGGTATACCCATTCTGATAATTCCTCTGCGAATTCGAAGTCATTTTCCCTTTTTCCTCCAAATACTACTCTGCATGTCGAAATATCATAGAACATTTCGTGCCTCTTATCATAATCCGCTACAAAAGCTTGATTCTTAACCATATCGCGGGTTTGAAATCCTTAGGCACCGCATTTTAACCTTTGACTCCACTAGGACCGTTATTGAGAGTCACCCACTCTGAATTGGTCCTGAATATAATTAACTCCAAGGTTCTTCTAGCACATGAACACCCTCTCAATGAAGTACATGACTGAATCACTTCCCTTATAAATCACCTTTGCACGAAGCATAAATCCTGAATCTTCCCAAAGCCTAAACATGAGTCGATACGGCCAACTTTAGCACACCTCTATCAATTCCCTTGCTCAAATTACCACTTATGTTCTCTTCCCTTAGTTGTAATAACCCACCAATATGCTGATAGCCAGAATTTTCATCAGTAGATAACCATGAAACCCAATCGTAGGTAGTGGGACTCTCCTACTTAGCCTGAAGCTACAATTACACAACTCTGGAACCCACCAGTATGGTTTCTTCATTGTTGTCACGATCTTGCACAACCAACCCGCCAAATTCCTCGAAATCCTTCTATTTGACCTTTCATGAACACCCTGAATCACTAACCACATTCATATATTCGATCTCTTACCGAATAGCCGGTAGAATCCTTCGTAAAAGCTTCGTCAACACCACACGACCGCTATCCTACTCACAGGAGACAACCCACTCGTGGAAATTACATGCTGCAACATCGTTGCACGGGGTACAGTCACTACGACATCAATAACCCATCCTGATTTTGTGCTCATTCACCAACTGTACTAGTCTATTCTCTTCTTGTGGACATCAACTAAATATGTGACAATATCTTCCAATTCAATGTTGTATTGCATCCTTTTTCATATCAAGCAACTCTTTGTTGTTGCATCCAATCTCCCGCCGTAAAAGCAAATATTTCAAATTAAGCTCGTGGACCTAATCACCGTCCACTAAAATTCCCCAAATCACTCTAAATTTTTCCTCAAGGTATGTAGTTATCCTGTCACTGAACCCATATGCTACTCTGCCACTCTCCCACTTTGGTCGAACTCACTCCTTTAAGCAACTACTCGACTCCTACTTCTAACACTTGGCCTTCTAGAAGTTTAATCACTGCTTGACACTTCGCACATGTCCTTCCTCATCCTTTGCTGCCCAGTTGTTGCCTTAAATCAATATCTATCTCTATATCACTTGAACCAATAGATCGCTACAAATTTCAACCCTTTCAGAAGATCCTCCTTCTCAGCCTTCAACATTGGAAATACCCATTCAACCTTGAACCACCGAACCCCCCAATCTTTGACAAACGTTCCTCCAATACTATCTCTCAATATCCTTCCCCAAAGGTGACTTGTAGAAGATCATAACACCGGAAAACTTAACACATTCAATCATGAATGACGACACCACGTCGCAGATGAAAATTCCACCGCACTTGAAAACACCAGGTCTTGTTACTCTATCAACCCAAACTTGAACATTTATAGTCTGATTGCCTTTCCTCCGCCAGAAATAAGATACCAAATCTCTGAACCGTGCTTGAATAAACCTCCTTTCAAGTCATTCACTACCCCGACACATGGGCAAGCATCCTACCATCACATCAATTACTGCGTGATAACCGTTCCTAAGCATTATAACAACCTGCGCATAGCCTCAAGCTCCCAAAAGTGCAATTATGAGATGAAATGACATAATATCCTTCCGCAAGGCGACGACAATAGACCAAACAACTACGCAGGGAGAAACATCCCGCACCACATATGTAGTACCACTACAATTCCTCAATTCTCGATTTATAGCAAGTGCTCTGCGTCGCGTAAGATTAAGTAGGAAGAAACATAGGCATAGGCCTCAAATAAATCAAACTGCATGATGTGGAATCAAGGAGGGAAGTAATCTTAACATCCATATAGCCTCTCGAAGATAAGTATGATGTCTCTGTACCGATCCACAAGACTCTACTAGACTTTCTCATGACTGGTGAGACCTAAGGGAACCTAGTGCTCTGATACCATATTGTCAAGACCCAAAATCCATTAAAGGTCGTGATGGCGCCGGACACCACTGTCAGGCAAGACAACACTAAATAGTTAATTTAATTCTCATTTTAATATTTTTGAAATCATTTCTTTTTCTTGCGTTTAGCAATAAATAATAAACTTCACCGAGTAAATAATAATGTCTTTAACCAATTTTCAGTAGTAACTAATCCCATGTACATCCCAGAACCGGTGTCACAAGTGCATGAGAAATTTCTAGGAAGTAAAAAGTAATACAATAACCGTCCGGAATACAATTGGACAGTAGAGAAAATACAATACAATACTTTAAAGGAGACTCTGTTGGCTGAGGGTCGTCTCGAGAGGTGCAGCTCACCTAATTATAACAACCCGGTCTGTCGTTACGTAAAAACCTGCATTATAACTATTGCTATTGACTTATTATAGATTGTTTATTCTGTTATTAATGTGTTAGAGTTGATAGGCTTGGAATCGGAATGGTTAAATGAGAGTTCAGGCACTTAGTCCTTAAAAATAGCCTTAAAATGGGAAAAGTCAACTAAGAGTTGACTTATTGGTAAACGACCTCGGAATGCATATTTTATGGCTTTGGGACTTAGGAGTGTGTTCAGAATAATTTTGTGATGTTCGGTGTAGAATTAGGCTTGAATTGGCGGAAGTTAGTTTTTGGCGATTCCGGACGGCAGTGGAAAATAGGCTATCGGGGTCGGAATGGAATTCCGACAATTGGAACAAGTTTGTAATGTCATTTTGGACTTGTTTGCAAAAATTCAGGTCAATCGGAGTTGATTTGGATAGTTTCGGCATCATTAGTGAATTTTAGAAATATCAAAGTTCTTAGGCTTGAATCTGATGTAAATTTGGTGTTTTGATGTTAGTTTTGGTGTTTTGAGAGTGCAACTAAGTTTGAATGATATTATGGGATATGTTGGTAAGTTTTGTTGGGGTCCTGAGGGGCTCGAGATTGATTTCGGATGGTTAACGGGAATTTCGGAAGTTGGAAATTGCAGCAAAAAGCTGCTGGTGTGAAATCATAGAGATTTCCGCACCTGCGGAAGTTCGACCGCATGTGCGGGCTCGCAGGTGCGGGCGGTGGGTCGCAGGTGCAGAGAGGTCGCAGGCGCGGTCTCGCAGGGGCGAGTAGGGAGCCGCAAGCGCGAGACTTGGCGGGGCTGGAGAGTTTCCGCAGGTGCGAGAGGATGGTCGCACCCTCGAGGTCGCTGGTGCGGAGGTCGAGTCGCAGGTGCGGAAGTCGGGGGAGACCTGTAGAGATCGCAGGCGCGGAAGGAGCATCGCACCTGCGAAGCCGCGAGTAAGTAGGTCGCAGGTGCGAAAATACCTGGGCAAAAATATATAATTAAACCCTCCGCGACTTAAACCCTTATTTCACCATTTGTGTACGGACAGGGAGCTTTTTGGACGAATTTTGAAGGAGAAAATCAGTGGGTATCACAGAGGTAAGTAGATTGATTATTTAAAATCGTTTATGGGCGATTATAGACCATAATCCCAGCCTTTAATTCATGAAAAACAGTACAAAAATAGGATTTTGGGGCATGAGATTATGAGACCTTCAAGGGTCGATTTGAGGGGTCGAACGGACTCCGATTTTGGTGTTCTTTATATGTACGGATTCATGGGAAGATGAAGAACACTTTTCTATAAATATTTATGAGTTTCGGGATGCGGTCCCGGGGGTCGGGTTTTGACCGAATTCGGATTTTGAGCTAAATTCGATTATTTTCAATTGGAATTTATTCCTTAAGAATATATTGATGATAAAAATCTGAACTTGGTAGATTTTGAGCCTTCGTAGGTTGATTCGAGAGGCAAGCGCATTGCGGAATAGTTTTTGGGCTAGTTTTGAGGTAAGTAATGTCTTTAAATCCTGTCCTGAGGGTATGAAACCCCGGACTATGCACCCTTTCACGGGTTTTGAAATAAAAAGGTGGAAACTTTGGAAACATCTTTCCTTTTTAGGCGACTATTGAGTTGCTAAGCCAACTTTTAAT